>JAVJHS010000017.1:0-210354 GCA_032873175.1 Leptopilina drosophilae | reverse complement strand
ATTGCGAAGTTACGTTATTATGTTTGTTAAAAGAAACAATCTTTCTCATGTAATTCTTCGTCTAAATTTAATAGAAAAATGTGGTACTTTACACTGCTAATTATAACGTAAATTACTGTGTTGTTTATCAAATTACAATAGAGCTGAAAATTAAATGTAACTAAATTTATCCGAATCATAAACAGTGTCAATCATATAAAGGCAGGGAGGTCAATTCTACCCTTTTCCAATCCTACAAATAACTCGATTTCTGCAAGGCCATAATGTACAAAATAATATTCTACATGCTGATTAATTCTTCATTGACCGACTCTATAGAACCCAACTGTACAAGGCATAAGAAATATCAAACTAGTAATATATCACATGTCCGGATGTTCAATGAACCGACTCTACAAATTCCGATATCCATTATTATTATAATTAAAAATCCTGACTCTTCAACTACCGGACTCTACAAATTATAATGTTTAATTAATAAGAGGAGTTAGGAAAACCCGACTTCTTCATTGACGAACTATACAAATTATAATTTGGATTGATATGGTAATTAAAAATCCCGAATCTTCAATGACCGACTCTTCAAATTGCAATTTGATTTGATAGTCAATAGGAAAACCCGACTCTTCAATGACCGACTCTTCACATTTTTTAATTTTAATTAATAAAACAATTAAAAATCCCGACTCTTCAACTGAAACCGGACTCTACAAATTATAATCTTAATTAATAAGACAAGTTTAGGAAACCCGACTATTCAAATATGACCGTCTCCACAAATTATATATTATAATTTTTATTAATATGACAGTTAGAAAACCCGACACTTCAAATAAAATGACCGAAATTACAAATTATTATTTTAATTATTAAGTCAGTTAGAAAACCCGGCTCTTCAATGACCGACTCTACATATTTTAATTTGGATTGATATGGTATTTAAAAATCCCGCACTATTTCAATTTACAATTTGGATTGATAGACAATTAGAAAAACCGAACTCTTCCAATGACCGACTCTACAATGTATATATTACGATTTTAATTAATATGACAGTTAGAAAACCCGACTCTTCAATGACCGACTCTACAAATTATAATTTGGATTGATATTGGTAATTAAAAATCACCGACTCTTCAATGACCGTTCTTCAAATTGCAATTTGGATTTGTTAGACAATTAGATAAAAACCGACTCTTCAATGATCGACTTAACAAATTAGTAATTTTAATTAATAAGACAGTTAGAAATCCCGACTCTTCAATGACCGACTCTACAAATTATAATTTTAATTAATTAGACAGTTTGAAAACCCTGACTTCTTCAATGACCGGACTCTACAAATTATTATTTGGATTGATATGGTAATTAAAAATCCCGACTCATTCAAAGACCGACTCTTCAAATTGCAAATTTGGATTGAATAGACTATTAGAAAAACCCGACTCTTCACTGATCCGACTCTACAAAATTATAATTTTATTTAATTAAAACTATTAAAAATCCCGACTCTTCAATGACCGACTCTACAAATTTTAATCTTATTTAATAAGACCAGTTAGGAAACCCGAGCTCTTCAATGACCGACTCTACAAATTATATATTATAATTTTAATTAATAAGACCTCGTTAGAAAAAACGACTAATTCAATGACCGACTCTACAATATTATAATTTTAATTAATAAGACAGTTAGAAAACCCGTCTCTTCAATGACCGACTATACAAATTATAAATTTGGGTTTGAACATGGTAATTAATTGACAAAGTCGGGTTTTCATATCTGTCTTATTAAATTAAAATTATAATTTGTAGAGTCGGGTCATTGAAGAGTCGGGTTTTCTAACTGTCTGTATCTATTAAAATTATAATTTGTAGTAGTCGGTAATTGAAGAGTCGGGTTTTCTATCAGTCTTATTAATTATAAATTGTAATATATAATTGGTAGAGTCGGGTCATTGAAGAGTCGGGATTTCATAACTGCCTTTTTAATTCAGTTTATATATTTGTAGTAGTCGGACATTGATGAGGTCGGGATTTCTTATTTTCGTTTTATTAATTAAAATTTATAATTGGTAGATTCGGTCATTGAAGATGTCGCGGGTTTTCTAATATGTATTATTAATTATAATCTATAATTTGGAGTGGTCGGTCATTGAAGAGTCGGGATTTCTAATTGTATTATTAATTAAAATTATATATTTGTAGAGTAGGTCATTGTAGACGTTGGGTTTCCTAACTGTCTTATTAATTAAAATTATAATTTGTAGAGTCGTAACTTGTAGAGTTTCTTTCGTAACGTGTGAGTTTTTAATTGTTTTATTATTTAAAATTTTAAAATTATAATTTGTAGTAGTCGGTCATTTGAAAGAGTCGGATTTTCTAAACTTGGTAATATTAATTTAAATTATTTATTTGTTTTGTGTGTCGGTCATTGAAGAGTCGGTTTTTTTTCTTCACTGATTGTCTATCAATCCAAATTGCCAATTTGGAAGAGTCGGGATTTTGTATTACCATATCAATCCAAAAAATTAATAAATTTTTAGAGTCGGTCATTGTTGTAAGCTACAAGAGTTCGGGTTTCCTAACTCTCTTATTAATTAAAATTTTAATTTGTAGAAGAGTCGGTCATTGAAGAGTCGGATTTTTCTAACTGTCTTATTTTTATTTAATATTTTTATTTGCTTGAGTTCGGCGTCCATTTTGTATTCATTTAATTTTTATTTTTGAAAGGTTGGTCGGTCGGGTTTTTTTTTTCGGTTTTTGGGTTTTTATGTTTGTCTATTCCAATCCCATAATTTTGAAATTTGATGAGTCGGGAATGTTAAGTACCATATCACAATCCAACATTTTTATTATTTTTAGATTAAGGTAAGGGAAGAGTGTCCGGGTTTTCCTTTAATCTCTTTTATTTTTTTGGTTTTCTTTTGGTATGACAAGTCAATAGAGAAGAGTCTATAGTTCCAGGGTCATTGAAGAAGTCGGAGTTTTTCTAACTGTCCTTATTAAATTAAATTTTAATTCTTGTTCGTGTCGGTCATGGTTGATCGTCGTTGGGTTTTCTGAACTAAGGGGATAGATTGACAATCTTTAACTATGGCCTATATTGCAATTTGATAGTAGCTAGCATCTGAGTAAGGGGTTGGTTTTAATTACCATCATCTATCCAAATTTTTATTTTTAGTCGGTCGGTCCATTGAAGAGTCGGTGGGGACCTAGTTATATTAGCTTGGTTTTTTTTGGTGTTGGTGTTGTGTTCTTATCCGTTCATTTGAAGTGTCGGATTTTCTAAGTGTCTTATTCAATTAAAATTATAATCGTTGTTGAGTCGGTCATGACAGTAAGTGTCGGTTTTTTTCTGATTGCCATATCAATCCAATTTGCAATTTGAAGAAGTCGGGTCTTTGAAGAGTCGGGGATTTTTTTTAATTTATCCATTTACAATTCCAATTTTTTAATTTGTAGACGTCGGTCCATTGAACGGTAGGAGTTTCACTAAGCTCTTTTGAATTTATATTTGTAATATATAATGTGTAGATGTCGGTCATTGAAGGAGTCGGATTTATTAATTGGCTTATCAATCCAAATTGTAAATTGAAGAGTCGGGATTTTTAATTACCATATCAATCCAAATTATATTTCTGTAGAGTGTCGTCGGTCATTGAATGGTGCAGGGTTTTATCTAAATGTCTTTTTAATTATTATTATAATTTGTCGAGTCGGTCATTGAACTGAGTCGGGTTTCCTAAACTCTCTTATTAATTATTTATTAGTTATTTGTTAGAGTCGGTCTTTGAATTCGTCGGATTTTCTCAACTCGTTCTATTAATTATAATTATAATTTGTTGAAGTCGGTCATTGATGAGTCGGTTTTTCTAATTGTCTATCAATCCAAATTGCAATTTGAAGAAGTCGGTTTTTGACGAGTCGGGATTTTTATTTTACCTTATCACAATCCATATTTATAATTTGTAGAGTCGAGTCTTTGAAGAGGTCGGGTTTCCTTACTACTCGGTTTAATTTATAATTTGTAATTATATTAATTTGTAGAGGTCGGTCAATTGAAATTTGAAGAAAAATAAGAGACGAGGGAGAGAGAAGTTTATCTTGATCGGAGTCGGTCGGGTTTACTCTTCGTCGGATTTTCTAACTGTCTTATTAATTTTTAAATATTATAATTTGTAGAGTCGGTCATTGAAGAGTCGGGTTTTATACAGGTATTTTTTAAATTTTTTAATATTATTATTTTATTTTCCTTGTGGTGACGGTCTTTGAAGAGTTCGGGTTTTGATAACTGTCTGACATGATTGTATTTTCTTTGTAATATATTATTTGTAGAGTACGGTCATTGGATTAGTGTCGGGGGGACGTTACGGGCTGTTGTTGGTAGTTTGTTTGTTGTAGTGGAGGTATTGTGTCACGGGTGGTTGAGGGAGGGTGCGTGCGATGGTGGGTGCGTGGTTGGTGTAATGTAAAATTGTAATTTGGTAGAAAGTTCGGTCCTTTGTTATTGTGTCGGGTTTCCTAACTGTCTTATTAATTTAAAATTATAATTTGTAGAGTCGGTCCATTGAAGGAGTCCACAGAATTTTTTTTTATAATTATAATGGATATCGGAATTTGTTAGAGTCGGTCATTGAAACAGGCGGACATTGTTTTTACTGTTTGATATTTCGTCATGCCTTGTACAGTTAGGGTTCGATAGCACCGTCGGTCAATTGAAGAATTAATCACATGCATGTTTGAATATTATTTTGTACAGTCTGTTGGCCTTGCAGAATTCGAGTTTTTGTTAGGATTGGGGGAAAAGGTTGAATTGGACTCCCCTGCCCATATATATGAAACCAGGTTATTTTATCCAAAAAAAATATCTAGTATGGTAAAATACAATAAATTCATGTAAAATTATAATTTAAATAAAAAACATGTCTTTACCACGCTAGATATTTAAATTAAAATCTGAATTTTAAGTGTTACATTAAATAAAACCAATAGAATGTATTAATCAACGCCATTACTATAGGCCATTGTAAACCAAATTGAAATAAAAGCAAGCATTTCTAGTAATAAAAATGTTCCTAAAACAAAAAAAAGGAAACGTATCATTAAAAAATATTTTGACTTTAATTAAAGGATTATTTCAAATGTTTACAGAAAAACACAACAAAATTACTTTAATTGTAAAAAGGGCTGTCAAAGGGCCCGCACCAGCTGCATAAAAAGGGGGGTATGAGGCAGAAATTCAGAAATTTTCATTTTTTCTTTTATATAAATTTGTTTGGTTAACTTTTTTTTTCTCTCTCTATAACAAACATTTCTTTTAATGATGTTGTGCAATAATCTATATTAAAGAAACAATGTCTAGCCAACAAACAAAAAAATCACAATTAACATTATTTCATTTAAATCTCTTTACATTTTATATCTTTTATAACATGAAGTTTGTTTAAAAATTTAATAATTACTAGTCATCTAAAATGGCGCGCTACACGCGCCCAAATTTCTACCTCTATTTATGCAATGCAATTTTTAATCCTAATACACTTACATCACGGAAAAGGAAGGATTTAGCTGCAGCAGTAAACAAATGTTTGCTGTGAAAATCTCAGAAAGTTAGTTTCAACAGCAAATAACAATTTACAGTGGCGAATCTTTTTCGCTGTCCCTATTTCTACGAACAAGTTTGTTGTGGCAGGTAAACTAGCTCGCTGCCCACAGCAATCCACTCTTTCTATGCGTGCCATCTTGTCTTTTTATTACACAACGTTAAAATACAACAAAATATACTCTAGCTGTCTAAGCTTCAACTCTATTATTGAAAATTAATTTTATTTCTTAATCTTTATAATTTATAGAGGTTTAAAAAATTTTATTTAATGAGATGAAAATTTATTCAAAAGAGAACATCCGAAATGTCATCTTGACGAACTGCACATTTTGCGAAAAAGATCATTTTATCAAAAAGCCATTTTTGCAAAAAGTGATTATTGAGAATTGTAATTTTTGCGAAATGACATTATTGCGAATTGTCACATTGTTGCGAATTGTCATATTTAAGAATAGTTATTTTTGCGATAACCCGAACCCTTTTTTACGAATTGTCACATTTGCAAATAGTCATTTTCTGCTAATTGCTCAATATTTGCGAATATAATCATTTTTTACGAATTTGTAATTTTTGACGAAAACTTGGTATGGTGAATCTCTACATGCATAACAAGTTTACTATAGTTAATTGTCACAAAATATGACAATTCGCAAAAATGAGTTTTCGCACAAAATGTAAAACAATTCGTAAAATGGTGATTCGCAAATGAGTGACAATTCGCAAAAAACAACATTTATCAAAATAAATTGCTAAAAATGACAATTCGCAATAATAGCTTATCGCAAATAACGGGGACAATTTGCAAAAACGACCATTCGTAAAAATGACTTTTCGGAAAAAATTGCTAATTGCCAAAAATGCGCTTTTCGATTAAAATGGCTTTTTTGATAAAATGACTTATCGCAAAAGTGCAGTTTGGTAAAATGACATTTCGAAATAATTACATTTGGAGAATAATCATGCGTCCATAATATTACAGCTGACATTGCAGTAACTTTTCTGTAACATTACATGGTAATGTTACTGCAAAGTTAACCTATAGTACTACCTTCAGGGCTGAAATTTTAATATTTCTGCAATGTTAACTCTGTTATGCTTCCAACTTTACATTCTATATACATTACTGCCAAAACTTTCAGTTATTGTTACGGATTTACTTGAGGTGTGATGTCACAAACAAGCTTTAAAAATACCTTTATGTTTTATTTATTTTAAAATGATTATTTGTTTAACAAAGCAATTTGGATTTTCTTAAAGAATGTTGTATTTTTATATAGCTTGTTTTTCTCTCGAGCTAATACATGAGGTTGTTTTATTAAGAACATAATTAAAAAAGAGATAATTCGATGTTTTATCAAGTTGTTAAGTATGATCATTTATTTTTAAGTGTGGAATCGTTTTACTTTGAAGAAATTACGGGTTTTCGTTAAATAATTACTTTGCATAATTTTTTTATGTGATTATTTTTTAACAATGATTAGTTTAAACATTTTCAGTTACTTACAATTTTGAAGTTTGATGTCGCCACTGTGGTCGGAGGTTTACTATTTTATGCGAAAAATGGTATATTTTTAAATTGCGTTAAATTAAATTAGATAAAGCGTATTCTTACTACATAAGTAGTTCCTTGGATTTCAAAACTGAAATGTAATTTTACAATAGGAATGATTGGGATAAGGCGATATATATGTTTAAAATGCGAATTTTATAAGTGACATTTTTTTACCCTTTATAACATGAGTTCTATTAACATGTTTTTGTACTACAGGAAGTCAATATTAAAAATATTTAACGATTTTATGTCATTTCTCACGCTTAAAAAATGATGGTTTCTTGAATAATTATAACTAAAAAAAAATTTTTGTTAATATAATTATCAATTGCTCTTATAAATATATCTTTCTTATTTGAATAATTTTTTTTTAAAATGGTATACACAAAAATGTACGGACCGAGTACGATCCTAATTCTCTTTTAGAAGAGTAGTCCAAAGTTTTCCTTTAATGACCTACGGAAAAAACAGCTGCGCAAACTTGCGCCAAAAAATTTTTTTGACATTTTTTGTTTCATGTGAGTCCGATTACAACAGTAGTTCCAAATGACAAAAAGTGGATTATAACATTAAATATTCAAATTAATTCATGTTAGGTATTTTTTACAAGTGATTTTTATTGTGTTTCTTGAGAAATGTGAAATCTTTTTTCTAAATTTTAAAATGGCGGTTCCATTTTGGCGTCAAAATTTTTTTAAAATTGTTCAGTTTCTACAAAAATTTTTGGTATATCAAAGAGGTTTTTCATATATCTGTTGATGAAACTAAAAGATAGAAAAGTAAATATGTAAATAATTTTTTACATTTTAGTCCTGATAAATATTTGTTTCTTTCTAAAAGTGGAGTTTAGTAGTCTTCTTATCTTTTATTAAATTATTAAGATTTCTTGCATATTTTAATCCAATAAAGTTGATAATGAATTATCAAGAATTGTCAATTTTATTATTATTGTTATTTCAAATTATTTTGATGATTCCAAAATAATGTATACTTAACGTTTTGTTATTTTTTGTATAATCAGTCACTATAAAAATATGTTTTATTTATTAAATTACCCTTCTTCCATTTATAATTGTTTTTTGTATCTTAAAAAAGAAATTCAGTGTTATGCAGTGTTAGAAGGTAACTGTCAAAGTTTAAGTTCGATATCAATATTGTGACTACTCAGAGTCTTGCACAAATGTATTAGTTTTTTGTTATAAACATTTTCTTAATTTTTATATAAGCTGTCAGTCACTTTGACAGCATGTCAACTGTCAAATTATAAATTTTACGCAAAATTCGATATCTGTGAGCCTAAAAATCTTATAGATATAATTTTTAATATAGATTGACTCATTTTTTAAAAAATTGACAGTCACTTTGTTAGCTGTCAACTGTCCAAATTTTATTGATATATTCTTATTTAGTATGACGAAATTAAGATTATCCTAAAGTTTCGTTGCAATCGGTGCAAGTCTTTTAATTTTTCGCATAAAATAGGGTTCTCTACGACCACTATGTGTCGTATGAAATTACAGAATGAAACGGCAACCAGCCTTTACGTTGTCGCGATACAGGTTGACCCCACAGTTATATGACCTTTTCAGTTCGTTTTTAGTCACTTTTAATACTATAAACAACTATTTTTTTCAGTTAATTAACAACTGTTACCTCATCAACCCCCCCCCCCACCCCCCCCCCCCCCACCCCCCCCCCCCCCCAATCTCTGTTTTTAATTCAATCATATTTATTTAAAAACTGATTTCAATAACATCAAATTTTATTTTATCTGATATTCTTTTATGCTAAAAATTTTTAATTATATACCAAATCAGTCTATTTATACAATTATATTTTTATAAAATAGGACAAAAATATTAATTATAATAATTATTTTATTTATATTAAATTATATCATTATATAAATAATTAATTATATATAAGTAATTATATTATTTATTTATATATTATATATATTATTTTTATTTATGTATTATGATATATAATATTATTATGAAATGAAAAAATTCATGCGAAAAATAAATAAATAGATTAATAAAGAATCACCAATTACCAATTTACAAATGTAGTTATTTTAAATATTAGAAAATAACTTATATCAAAATTTCACGTAATACATATAATTTTTTATGTTTTTATAACTTCTCTTGATTTCCCAATGTATACTTTTAATGATGGAAAAGAACGTACTCTAAGAACAAAGTGATACATATTATTGTCCGTGATTTATAACATTTCCCTTTCTTAAAATTAAAGAAATTTTTTGAAAAGTTCTGTCATTGTGATTTATTTATGGTCATGGCAAATGCTAATTTGATAGGAATTTGTCTCCTTTTGAATGTATAATGGATAAATTTAAATTTCATCACAAAATAATGTATCACGACGTAAAAAAACAATAATTCCCAGCTTTATCACCTCCTTAATAATTTGATCATTTAATAACATTATTTAACTACAATCTATAAAAATATCATTCTCGTATCATTACACAACACCTTCATTAATACTTCATATTATAATAAGCACATTTACAATGGAATATATTCGCAAATGTAATTCAGGTGTCATAAGTTTTTCTAGCTTAATCTTCTTACAGATATTTCATCATTACATATCTTCTTCAAATATAGTTTCTTCTTGAAAAGACTTAGGAAAGTTTTATAGAATCAATTTACCATCAACTAAACACCAGTCACCACAAGGACCGTGGAATATTATGTAGCAATGATAAATTTTGTGAAACTGATTATCAACAATTTTTCATCTGGAATCTCAGCTTGGAAATATAATTCTAACTATAATTTAATATTAATATAATTTAAATATAATATAATATAAGTATAATATAATATTAATATAATATAATATAATATTATATATATATTATAATATAATTATAATGATTAATATAATCATAATATAATATAATATAATATATTATATAATATAATATAATAATAATATAATTTAATATATAATTTTTTATAATATAAAATAATTTTTTGTTAAATACGGTTCCTCTTAATTATTCAAAAATTTCACTATAAACATAATTTTTAGGGTTTCGTTGGCTCAAGGGCCAAAACCCTTATAGCGAGACTTCGGTGTTCCGTCCGTAGTTTTTAAGTCTTATGTCTTATGTCTTATGTCTCATGTCTTATGTCTTATGTCTTTTGTCTTATGTCTTACTGTCTTTTGTGTTTCGTCTTAAGGCCTTACGCCTTACGTAATGGTGGACTTAGCAACCGTTGCTATGGTACCTGTTGCGTTGTGTAACGTTTGTTCATAACAACCATCGCCATGGCAAACAGTTGCTATGGTAATTGATATATTATTATTTATTTATCATTTTTACGCCACGAAACCCTATGATTGTATGGCGCATTGCGCCTGCTTCTCCGATCTGATTTTTTATATACGTATTTACTTCTATTATCTCCTAAATATATTTTTACAGATTCTAATATGAACGTTCCCTCTATATAATGCAACTTACATCCTGACCGTGATTACAATCAACTATCTCTTATTTTATCTATATACTTCTGTTAAATGTTTGGTCACTTGTGACTTGTTAATAGTCATTGCAAAAGCTAATTTTATAGGGCAATTGTCTTATTTTTAAAGTAAACGGATACTAAATTGTCTTTATATAAAGTTACTTTATGTAAATAAGACAATATTTCCACTCTTTTCTCCCGTTAATATTTGACATTTAATAACATTATGTGATAATTCTTAAACAATTAACCTTGTTACGTTTACATAATCCTTCATTAATACTAAGATTACTAATAAGCTTTACAACGGACATAACTACTTTAAGGACGGGAGAGACAGATTTTTTTTCGAAGATTTCAAGATAGTGGTTCTCTTGTATGTACGTATGATTTAAAATTTTGGTCAGGCACTATTCCTTAAGAATTTTTTTGCCCTCTTTCAGAATCCGTTATTGAAATTGCAAAGAAACTAAGTTTAAAAAAGTTTTGGCCATTTCTTTACACAAAAACACGAAATTTTAAAAGTTTTTTGTAAAAATTTTTTTTTTCATAGACTAAAAGTTAATATATAAGCTGCTCACCTAAAAATATCGCGTCCGCAATACCTAAGACTTTACTAATATGAAACGCGTTTAAAAAAATTTCAAGATGGCGGTTTTAAAATGGCGGTGGAAGGAATTTTTTCAAACTAATAATATAATGTTATGTTTCCAAAAACAAAAAAAAATTAAATTTACTTGGATAACTTATTATCTAAATGTTTTTGGGGTCGCTGATTACGATTCTGATGTCAGTTTTTAAAAATTCAAAATGGCAGATCCAATATGGCGGAAAAAATTTTTGGAAAATTTGTCGTAGTCACTTAATATTTGTTACTCGCGGGCATTTTTTGGCGTCGCTGATTACGAAACTGATGTCAGTTTTTAAAAAGTCAAAATGGCGGTTCCTATTTGTTGGTCAAAATCTTTCAAAATTTGTCGCTAGTCACCTTTTAAACTCGTTACTCTGGGGTTTTTGGCGTCGCTGATCTACGTTTCTGAGGTACGAGATTTTTAAATAATGGGAAATCGCGAATCAACTATGGGCGGACAATACATTTTTGAAAATTCTTCGTAGTACACTTTAAATTCGAAAAGGGTACAAACGAGAATTGATCATAGATGATGTGATAATTTGCCATTGTTTGGGTGAAGTCTACAGTAGTAAACGTCCTATTACTTTTTTAGTTACAATGCTAGTTCTAAAAGCAATAATTACTCCAATAAATTATTATTTTCAGCTTCTGTCCCCGCAATTAAATATAGTTCGTAATTTTTATCCATTCTTCTTAATGAATTTAGCACTTTACAAAAAGGCCATAAAATTTATTTTTTTACGATTGTTTCTAAAATTTGGGGTGATCTTGGTGCTGGGTTTTATGGAGTTTAATCATTACTTTAAGAAGCATTGTATGTTTCTTTTTAATTGTTAAAAAATCTGTCGAGGCATATTGCTGTTCTGTAAAGTTTTTCAACAAGTTTTTTGTTGGATAAGGTGGCATGATAATCTTAAAGATAATAAAAAAAATTAAAATACAAAAAAAAATAAGACTCTTCTTCATTTCACAGTTTACCCTCACTCCGCGGATAGAGTTCGGAAAAATCATATTATTCTGATGGCCAGGAGAAATGTAAAAATCTTTAAAACTCGAAAGACTCTAAATTGAACCGTCTTTTTGAATTTTGAAATATAGACATTAGTTTTCTAATCAGAGATTCCAGACATTCCTCGAGTTATAGAACTTATCCGATTAATCCAATATTATTTTTAAAAACTTTGTCCCAACATATTGGATCCGACATTTTGAATGTTTAAAATACTGAGATCAGATTCGTAATAAGTGACACCAAAAACTCCTCCGATGTGATAAATTTTAAGTGAATACCTCGACTAAATTTTCAAATATTTTGCTCCGCCATATTGGATTTCGCACGCCGATATTTCCTCTATTTTTAAATTCCCCGACCTCAGAAGATTCGTAATCAGTCGAGCGCCAAAAACCCCCCGAGTACAATAAGTACAGTTGGAACGAAGTTTTCGAAATACGGACTATATTTATAAAAACGATATTCTCCGCCATATATTAATATTTTTCAAAATCACTGACCATCAGATTTCGTTATTCAGCGACCCAAAAAACATTCCTCTTATTTGGATATTAATGTTATATAATATAAATATAAAATAAAAATTTTTTTTTGTTTTTGGAAAATTAAAACTTCATATTATTATTTGAAATAAAATCTACTTCTACCGCCATTTTTAATACTCCACCATCTTGACTCATGTTTTGTAATACTGTGTTTCACATTGCTAAAGCTTGGGTATTGCGGACGACGATATTTTCTAGCGTGAGCAGCTTATATTGTAACTTTGAGGAGCTATTGTTATATATTTTTGTTTGGACATATATCTTTTATAATTTCGTGTTTTTGTTTATTAAAATGGCCACATCTTTTTTAAATTTAGTTTTTTTGCAATTTCCAATGACGGATTCTGAAAGAGCGGACATATAAATACTTAAGGAATGGTGCCTGACCTAAGTTTTGTCATTACGTGATTACATCGAGAAACCCTAAACTTAAGATACTTAGCTCTTATTCGATCAAACTAACTTTCTGTACTTCCCGTACTTAAAGGGTTTAATTATTATAATGCTAATTCAAAGTGGGTGGTACAATGATTGGTGAAAAGAGTGTTATTCATAATATTCTGGTACTTAAAGTTTCAGTAAATTTTCCATTATCAAATTTTTCAGTAGTTATGAATACACCTTTTATATTATTTTTTCACCTTTACTATCTAAGGAGATTTACACATCCTCATTAGTAATATCTTCAACATCATCACTATTCTTGGTGCTAAAAATTGCCTCAACATTAACCAAATCCTTATATTTTTTTCTGTTTTGTATCCAATGACCTTTAACAATTTCCTCTCAGCATATATCTATATTTTTTTTCCCCTTCGTTGAATATTACTGTTTCTGGTAATCTTCGCGAACGTTATTCATTATGTATCGTTTAATTCGCCATTGACAACTTTAAGTAGAAAATCTACAAATTCTGTCTTCCTCTGGTTTATTGCTAATTCATATTTTCTGTTAATGTGTTCTTTTTAAAATTGTTCTCATAAGTATCTATTTTGTCATTGTTTAGATTTATTTCATTTATGATCTAGTCTCCTCTTTCTTTTATCGGTAATTTTTTGTCGAAAATCTCCTCATATTGATTTACTATTTTTCCTCCATAAAACTTCATTCTGATTTCATTATAACTCTTAATAACTTTATCCATAACTTATAAGGCATTTTTTGGAGCCATTGGTGCTTCTTCCCAAATAAAAAACATCAATATTTTTTAAAAAGAGTGCTTCTTTTGACTGAACTTGTAATATTTGAAGATGAATTTTTTCCCCCACCACTGTACAGTGGAACAGGTTAACATTATGAGTTTAGGTACAGTTTTCCCGTTAGGAAGCAGTGTGGAAGCTATGCCTGTAAGTGCCATACTGCAAACATTTATTCCTTTACTTTTTAATAAATGCCATTAATGTAAATATATAAAAATGTTTTTCAAGTATCCTCCACAACCATTAATTTCTTAGCATTTAGAACTACTAAAACGAAGAAATCTGTTGTGACTTCAAGTTATTTAATCATCTATATTTTTTTTGTTCTAACTATTTAATTTTAGTATAATTCTGCCTCTTCTATCTTTGATATGTTCTAAAATACCTATTTGATCAACCTGCTCAGAGTATTTTTATTCTGTATCTTATAATCCCTGAAATATCAGTTAAAACAATAGCCTTCCATTTAATAACATTGATTGATATTTCTTTAAGCTGTTTATTTTCGGCTCCATTATTGCCAATTCTTGAATAGTCTTCTGACATTTGACCCTTAATATTGTTCCCAAAGTTTTTCCGGATGTACAAGGTTGACAAAGATTTAGAATTCTTACAAATATTCTAAGGTGAAATAATTCCAATTGACGTGGATTAACTGAAGTCATTCTTCCCAATACTTATTTTTGACGAATTCTTTTTATCCATTCAAGAGATTTCGTTATACAACGTATTATTGTTCTGGTATTTCTGCTTAATAATACTGACGAGTCCAGTACTATCACGCTCATTATATAGTTTCAAATAATCAAGCAATTTTGTATTTTTTTGTAAATCAAAAGATTCATTGTTATTATCTTTACCTTCGCGTATATAAACATTATGTTCTTTTGTTTAATGTATGGGTAAATCGGATTAATTACTATGATCTTTTTTTCCTCATAAAGGTTTAATTAAAATTCTCCAAACAGCCTCAACTGGTCCTACATATCTATGTTCTTCATAATGATTAATTTCATTGTGATTAACAGTTACATCACCATTCGGACATTTGTAATAAGTATGGGATGCAGCATCATGATCCCTTAAAATATATTTATATAAATATTTAACAGATTTGATACTTGAAACTATTTCTACATTTCTATGACAATTAATTATTTCTGAAAGATATAGGAACAATACGGTAACCACTTCCCTAGAATTGTTCTACATAACAAATCCATTTGGGTCGATAATACGTATTTATTATTATTTCGTCGACGACAACCGACCATAACAATTGTATTCTTATTGGTAGTCTTCTTCTTGTGTTATATCTCTGGACAAATTTTTTGAACATTTACCATCAATTAAACACCAATAATCCACAAGGGCCGTGAATATTATTTTGACAATATCTATTGTAATGTAAAATAGGATTGTTATTTTCATCGGGAATCTCTGCATGAAGAAATATAACGATCATACCTTTTCAACTGTTATTATTTTTTGAATTTTCTTTCAATATGACTACAAACAATATGATTATAGTGGCTATCACCCGCTTTTGAAGCTCAATAAACATTAAAACATAAGACTTAACTTTCCCAAATATCTTTTTGTAAACAATACACATTTATAAGATGTTTCACCTTCAAATCGCTAAATACTCTAGTTACTATATAAGGTCGGATAAGCAAGACAGTTTGATGAGGTAATGAAGATTTTATTGTATATCTTTCCAATTTGGATTTACTTGTACATTGTAATTAACTAAATCTGGTCTTCACATGCACGAACAACAATAGCAATGGCATCCTGATATTGTTGCATCATTATGACGAGGTGATCCTATAAATAGTGGAAGGTAATATAAGCGATTTTTCTCAACATTGTACATCCTACTTTCTAACTCACTGATTTTGTAAATAATCGATTAATCCTTTATATGTTTCACTTCTCAATTGACCTTGATTGTTTGCACAAACCCCCAACAATCTATTCTTTCTATTTTTTTTTTTAATTGTCAACTACCCATTGTTGAAACATTCTTCCCTTTTTTTCATATAAAAATTGTATTTGAATTCCCTTATATCTTCATAGAAATTTTTGTATTTTACAATAAGGTCAGACCTAGAAAATATTATGTTTTTTACTTCTATTACTAACTTTCAAATACAGAGGTATATTAATTTTATTAACCTTTATTTCCAAGTGGACTAAAATATGGGATAGATCCATGGGTCAAACATTCGGATCTAAATTACTAACTAATTTCTCGTTCTTTTGTTAGACATTTGGTAAACCGTTTCAAATTATAATGATAATCTGCGTAGTTCTCCCTTCTACTGAGTTTGTATTGTAAATAGCTGCAACTTTCATTGTAACTTTGAATAATTAAATCTTTTTTTATCAAATCCTCTTTTCAACGTAAACAATAGTTGCATACTATGTGAATAGCTTCTTTCATTTTGTCTTGCCTAATTCTGTTTCTACTTTTAATTACTTCTGGACATACATTTATAAAAGATTTTGTGTAGTGTATTTTAAGTTCTCATAAATTTTTTCTATAGTTAGTTATACATTTCTTCGTCCAAAATTTTTGTTACTTTTTAAATCTATATACGGAATTGCTTATTCTGGATCGTTAATAAATAATTGACCCAAAATCACGGGTACTTCACCGTTATCTGGATACTAATGGCATCACTATTAATTTGGTAATAAATTTGACCTTCAATTTTGTAACCAAAATGTTCCTCTTCTTCTGTTATTTAAAATTAATTACGTTTGCTTTTTAAGATGCAAAAGAAACACAATTATTATACTGTATTATATTTCTTTTTAAAATGACCTGTCTTTGAATGAAGTCCTTCTATACAATATTCTTAAATCTTCTGGATATTGCACTGTATCTAGTAATCAACACCACACATGACCACATCAATCTATTAACTACTGTCTTGTTTGACACATACCCAACTCTTTCAATCTTTATAAATGATTAGCTTGACAAATTAATTGCAATAAAATAATTCATATTTTTCCCAAATTATTTTCATTAGAATTTGATTCTATGAATAATATTGTCTTTTGATATACTTGGACTCTGCATGTATATCTTTTTTCTTTATAAACATTTATACACATAAAATCAATTGTTACTCTTACATATTGATTTTTGTGTATTAAGTTTTTATTATTTTGTACCTTTTTCGATTGTTTTTCTGAATTTTCATTTCTACTTTTTCGAGATTTTTGAATTAAAGTGTTTTTTTTCCTTTTCACTATTTTGTAATTGTGAATTTGATATCTTTACTGGAACAGGAGTGATAAATCTGCTTTTATTATAATAACATTCTTTAGGAATTTACTTTATTTAAATACCTTTGTTACAGCTTTATTTCATTATTCTTTTTTTTAAATTTAATTTTTTAATCTATATAGTTTTTTGTTATTCTGACCGACTCTTTTTTCTTTTCATAGACAAAGTGATCTACTTCATCTGATTAAGATTTATATTTTCAATATTTCTTTTTAATTTTGGTCTAGCACGATAATTTTCTTTGATTTTCCGACTACACTGTTTCGAACAGTGTTTGCATAACGAAATTGTTTTCTCCTCACTATCATATATATTCTTTACTTGTGGGAATTAAAAACAACGATATTTTCTAAATTAACAGATTCATTTATGTTATCGTCATTTGAATCATTAACTTGACTCCAACAAGTTTTTATGCTTAAGCAATTCCCCCTTCCACCCCCCCCCCCCCCCCCACCCCCCCCCCTTCTTTCATATTGATTTTAGATTTTGCATGTTGCCTCTTCTTATCGCGAGGAGTACTACTTTCATTTTTGTTAGCTTCAGACTTCTTTTTTTTTCTGATGTTGTTCGATCGAATTCTATAGCTTACTTGTTAGTAATTTTTTAGGAGCAAGCGTCTATTTTATCTGCAATGAAATATTTTTTCAATTTTACTTTTGGATTTTAAGTATGGCAACTATATTGTTGCATTTTTAAAGGATTATTCAATTTCCTTTGTATTTTTTTAAAATTCTCCCACCAAGGAATTTTTCTATTATTAATTTGATTACTCTGTTTATTGTTTTACATCAGGGTTCTTTAAAATGAACAATCATTGAAAGACTCTTCCAATCATACTTAACAATTAATCGTGGGTTAATAGACTTTTTTTCAAGTCGGAAACGGACTCAAACGATTGTTTGTAAAAATTAACTTCAAATGGTTTCTCATAAGATAATATTCATAATAAACGGGAGTGTTTGTGCATTATCATTAAAAAATAATGTTGTCGTAAATGCTATAGCAAATACTCCACAAATCATACACTGCCATAATAGGATTGTTGATGAACTTCTTGAAAAGATTTACCACTGGTGGTTTAAATAGATATATTCTAGTTAAGTAGTTCAATTGATCCTCATTTAAAAAGCCACTGTTAAGATCTGTCAAAAATGTAAAGCCTTGGTCCCATCTTTATAAGTGACAAATCCAGTGACCAGATTTGAAAAAACCTCTTAAAAAGTATTTGAATAGTGCTTCTTATTTTTTTTCAATTGGAACTATCATATCAAGCACTTGTAAAACACAAAGTGCTTTGTCATATTGTAAAACAAATTTGATTGTCTTCTTTAAAAGCTCTAAAAAATTTCATGCATATGATCATTATTCAACTTTTCATTTCTTTTATTAATTATATCATATTTTTCAATCACTCTAACTAACTAATTCTTTTTTATTAGTTATTGTTTTATTTAATTCTAATAAAATTGTGTCTCTATTTCTTTATCTATATATGTATCTCTATATCTATTAATCTTGTAATCTCTTTATATATATATATATATATATATATTTTTATATCTATATATATTTATATATATATATATTTATATAGATATAGAATGTAATTTATCTCTTAATCTTTTAATCTATTTATCTTTTTATCTATTTCTTTCTTTTTTATCAGTTTTATCTATTTATCTACTGTTATACATTATAAATCTCTTACGGCTCTTAATCTTTTTAATCCATTTATCTTTTACACGTTTGATCACTTTTTATCAAAATAAATCATTTCTGATGATTCACATTTATATTTCCAGAAAATTTAAGTTGTATACCTTTTAATCACTTTTGTAACCTTAAACAGTTTATTCACACAAAATTTGTACATAATTTACGAATTTTAACACTTTCTACTTAACTAAGAACCTACTTTATTTTAACACTTTTCTATATCTAAAGAAACTACTTTATCTTACTTTAAATCATTAAATTTTTATACTATTTATTAATCAATTTTATAGTAACTTTAAACACTTTATTGGACCAAAATTTTTACATAATGTAAGAATTTTAACACTTTTCTTTAAATAAGAAATAATTTATATATTACTTTAAATTATTACATTTTTATACTTTTATTAATCACTTTTAATAGTAACTTTAAACACCTTATTGACCAAAATTTTTACAAAAGGTAAGAATTTTAACAATTTTAATATCTATTATGTAACTAATTAAACGACTTTATTTTCTCAATTTTTATTTATCCGTCTTTGTTTTCAATTTTCTCTTTAGTTTTCACTTTTATATTTAAAACACTTTTTTATTTCACTTCTTAAAAGGAAAATGATCCATGGGCGATGTCGAAGTTAGTTTCGAGTAAGTTATGCCGAATGGGGGGGAGGTTAACTTCCCCTCACGGGGCTATCTTGGACACTGCCGTAAAAGTATGTGTCTACACATGAGAGATGGTGCGCATCGACGTCCATAGAAAAAAAAAAAAAACCAAAAAACCTATAGACTATACCACAGCATACTTTAGTATACCTTATAGATATGGAAGTCGGATGCGCACCTTCTCTCATTGTAGACTATACTTAAATGGGCAAACCCTCACAGCAGGGTTGCTCGGGACTCAGTTTCGAGTACAGTGTGCCGAATGGGGGAAAGGCTACTTCCTCTCACGGGACTATCTTGGATTGCCCAATGAATAGGCTAATATACCACCTTAGTGAAAAATTTTTCTGTCTCCCTCTTTCTAGATAAATACAATAAATCGGTCTCTGTCTTGATAACGCAGAAACATTTAACGCATACCCCTTCTCTCTTTAATTCCATAAAAACATAGTATAAAACTATTCTCTCTTCAGGTAACGCCCCCCCCCCCCCCCCCATATGCTTCTCTTCCTCTTTCGAAGATAAATACCATTCGAATGGTCTGTCTTTTAACCTAATTTGCATATCTACTCGTTCTTATAAAAGGATAACTTTTTTTTTTATTTCTGACAAATTGTTACAATAAATTCAACTTTAGACACTATGAGATCATTCTATTGAGAAGAGATTTATGTCATGTATTCTACGTTTCAAATCCACAGGTAAATAGTAATGTTAATACTAACGAGCTTTTTCTAATTCTTTACACGTCACGCATTTCAAATAAAAATTTATTTTGTAAATCCTATTTAGAAAAAAATTCTTACTCAATATTATTTTCATAGTAAACATTGTCAATTAATGCGGTAACAGAAAATCGTTTAAGATAATAGTGTCTACGACGTTTCTGAAATTAAGGCAAATAAATGTCAAGCAGGTAAAATATGACAATAATGTTATAATCTCGAAAACTTTGATGCTTGTTCTAAATAGTATGAATTATAATCAATCAGGATTTTTCAATTATTAAATGTAATTTTCTTACCACGACTCGGATCTTAAAAATTTTGTGTAATGCAAATTTTTTTTTACTATACTATAAATTTACCTTCTGCTACTAATAAAAGATTGATAGGTTGGGGACGAAATGCGCGCGCGTTATGAAAGCACGCTTTGTTTGATGAGATTACGTAACTTCAGAAAACCAAATTTATTGTATTTCAATTATTTATAAACTTGAATCGTCTGAGACGGGTCTTTCAAATTTGCTTACTGGTTGAAGAATTTGCATGAAAATAGTAAATAAATCAATCGATCAATTTTTTTCAGTTGGACTAAAAAGCTGCGCTTTTTCAAGTTTTTAGAAAAGCATGGGGAGTTGTGAAGCACATACTAAAAATGTTGCTGAAAATTATATTTTTTTGGTAAAAATTCTTTATTGCGATTTTGAATAAATCGTTTTGAATGTTTCTCGAGATCCCTCAATCTGTAGCGGGGAGTATTATGATGGGTGAGTTATCTTTTTGATTCTGTTCCGCGAATTTTGTAAGAATTCATGCAAAAAATGCGGGTACACGAAAAAAAACATTATAAACGAGTAAAAGATGATACATTGTCTTGTAAGATATGCAAATTATCTCTTTTTTCTGGATGAATCCAATTACAAAACTCTAGAAGTATATTATGAGTGAATATTAATATTCTGAGTTAGTGTAAATCTATTTGCTCTCCAGATACACTAAGAATCCAACTATGCCGTGATCTATGACGGCCCGTGCTTGTCCAAAGTTACTCATCACCCTTTTGCTGCATAGCACATTATATCCAGTGTAATACTTTCCTCACCATATTATAATTGAATATAAAATGTCCCTCGTCTTGGTTTGTAGTGGAATGTACTATTGAGAAATAAATTAAAACTTTCGTTTAGTTTTCGGGAAAAATAGGGTTAAAGAAATAAATTTTAAAAAAAAATTTTTTTTGTTCATTTTTCCAAGCTTGACCTAAAAGCCTAAAGACATCAGTTTTAAATTCTAATAACCAATGTTTTTATTGTCTACAAAAATTACCGAGGATTTGTGATTTTAATTGAAACCAAAAGCAAGCTTTACTAAGTTTTAAAAAATCTTCCTAAAATAAAAAAAGAGAGGAAACGAATTCTTTAAAACAAAAATTTAACCAAAAGATTGCCTCTCGTTTAAAACAACCATTTACTTCCAGGCAATATCAGCAACTCTGCATCTTACAAAAATAACTAAAGGAAGGACTTATTTTGTAAAACTTTACAAAAACCATATGTTTAACTTTAAGCTGCCAAGGAACGTCTCTGCGTAAAAAGGGGGGTATTGGTTACGTATGACGTCAGTAACTATTTTTAGTTTTTTCATTAATTAAAATTCTTGTTTATACTTGTATAAATTTCATTAAAAATTTGGGACTTTTTGTAAATAGAATTAAGTACTCAATAGACATATTATCAGGTACATTAACTAGGATTTTTAAATAATTAACCTCATCAATTGTCTTAAAAATATTTTTTCATCAATTAAGTTATAATCCAAACTAAAAAAATAACGATAATCATTCTTCAAATTGTTTTCATTTTACGCCAATAATATTTCATATATTCATTTTTAAAAATTATAATTCTAAAAAAATTGATTATAAAGAATGTAGATATCACCCTTATTTCAAAAGGAATTTGTACTACTTTGCTATAAGTTACTTTCCACAGGACAAGTCTCTTAATTGTTATTGGTAACTAATAACAAAGAATAAGTATACTCTTAAACATTGACTTTGAAGGATACCAGAGCTTCGATAATATATCACGCCATTTTGAGGATTTTGCCAAGCTTGCAACGAAAGCTTGCCGTGTCAACAACGAAGTTTGGCGGAGCCGTGTGCCACAGGCATCCCCACTCTATCGTTTAATATTAATTTCAAGGTGTGATCACCTTAACTTTCCGTGATCATTTTAACTAAGGAGTCCGATTTTGTTCCTCCTGCCAGTAAAGACTGCGTAAAAATTAAGTGTTCCTCCCGCACAAATACGGTAGAGAGTTTTAATTAATTTGTTTTTTCCCGCCAAAGCGGTTGATTAATATATATAGTTGTGAATTTGATTTTCACGCCAAAAGGCGGAGGTGTTCATTTTTGTCCCTCAGAAATAAGGGTTGATTTTGAATTTTTATTTCATTAATTGTATTAAAGTGAATTGATATTTTTACGCGATTTGAAAATAAATAATTAAAAAAGACAGATACAAAAAGTGAATATTAAGTGAATAATTTGAAGTATTATATTCGATAATAATAATAAAGAATCAAACCAATGAGGCAATTGAAGAACTCAAATTAAAGGAAATACTAAAAAAAGAAGAAATAATTCGTATAAGAGATTCTGTCACAGGTGTGAATCTGAGGTAATTACACCTGAGAAAAGTAACAGGATACTTTTCCATTCTTGATAAAAATAATAAATTGGTATGTTGGTGAGTTGTTATATTAATTATTCCATTTTATACTATTTTATACACACACATAATACAAATTTACATAAAACATAATTATTATATATAATTAAAATTGTTTGTTGTTTATTCGATATTATTTGTTATATAATATTGTGAATATTATATTTATTATATTCTATTAAAATGACTTTTTATAATAATAATATTTACTACGATTTATACAAGTAAATAATTAATAGATACTTTTATATTCTTGTATTGTACGATTTTCATATCATTTTTTTACGTTTTATGAATTGAATAAAATTTATACTTTGTACTCAATACATTAACTGAAGTGTGACATTAACTGTCTACAACCATATAACACTAACCATTTTTTTTTCTTTTTTTAATATATTATTCTATTACAATTACACGTACTAATCGGAGGTTACGTGAATTAATAGTACACTTAAAAGGGGGATCCTCTACTTTTTCAGAAATATTTATTATTTTATGAATAGTTAAAACGTTTTATCTTTGGGGTGATTAAATATTAAGTCCTTTTAGTTTAACTTAAGAAAATATTACTCTTTCGCTAAAGTTAAGCCTGAACTTTAGCTTATTTTATAGATTTTCTTTATATTAATATTAATTTAAAATAATCGATTTCATCACATATACAATGACTGTAATCTTTATGATTTAGGTATAATATATCGGCATCATTTAAAAGATTTATTTTATTATGTGAGTAAATGAAAAACGTGTAAAGAAGTCAACGTTGTTTATTTTAATAATATTTTGCAAAACCAATTATATATATATATATTTTTTTTTCAAGTGGCGGTTTCACTTCTTAGAGTATTTTCTATCATATCTTCTCCTATATTAAGCTAATGTCCCTTTATGTCGCGGCACGTCATATATACATTTTGAGCCAAAAATAAGTGAATCCGGCCACTATGAATATATTTTTCGTCCTCAAATTTTCAATTTTATCTATGATGTTTAGGTCGATATGTGAGTAAACTTTTTCCCCTACATTTTTTTCCTTCATAAAAAAAAATTCAATTTTGCAGTAAATCAGGTGTTGAAGTTTTGGGTCGTTTTATTTTCATTTACTTTATTATCTTGAAAAAAAATAAAGTTTTTTAAGTGAATTTGTTTTAAAATTAAACTTAATTGTCTATACTTTATAGGTTTAAATAAAGGGATTGCTACTATAATGATAAATTTTTTATATTGTTATTATCGCATTTTTTTTATAACAATTGCAAATTGAAGAATTGGTGCTCAATGTTTTTCGCAAAAAATTAAATTACGATGTATTGTTGACGTAAAACTAACAATAGATTTAAATATAAAAAAAGATAAATCTGGGTAATCCTCTCAATTGTTTTGTTATTAGTGTACGATTTTTATGAAAAAGTTGCAGACGAAAATCAGACTTTTAATCATAAAAATCCTGCTTGAAAGCGTGAAGTTTCTGAACATAACAAAAGACGATCTTATTTATTCGTTTGCAATTTTATCTTTTTCCAGTTACTCGAGTCAGAATTTCCGCCCTGCTATTTTTTCACATAAAGTCTACACATTATCGATAATATTGGAGGTTTCTGATTTTTCTTCTTTTTATTTTAATGCCTTAGAGTTTTACGCATAAATAAATCGTAATTTAATCTTTTGAATTCATTGTGAACATTCTTCAAATTTGCAATTGTTTAAAAAGAATTGGTAATACAAATTATAAAATTTCATTTTTTAGCAATCGCTTTATTTAATCCTTAAAAGTATAGACTTTAAGCTTATAATTTTAAAAAAATTCACATTCAATTATCTTTATTTGTACCAAAGTATATAAAATTTTTTTAAACAAAATGAAAATAAAATGTACCCTCCAAACACCTTTACTCAAACAACTGATTATCACTTCAAAAATAAAATTTTTTTTTAAATTTAGGGGGAAATAGCTGTACTTATTTATATTTTTTTTTATCTCTTCTATTTTTCTTTGTTTATACCAATAAATCATATAGATTCAATAAATTGAAAAATCATTGGAGAACAAAAAATTTTCAAGTGGACGGTTTCATTTACTTTAGCTCTTTTCTATTTTTTTTAAACTTAACATCTAAAGAAAAATATAAAACATTTTTGTAATGCTTTGTTAATTTTAAACATTAATGAACATGTTAATTACATGTTTATTTTGGAATACAGCATATATTTTTGGGGCGTAACCTATAAAAATAAATCCATTAAAAGGGGACAAAATTGTGAAAAAGAAATTATTTAATAAATTGGATTATATTCATAATATTATATGTATGAGTCAAAATACGTCGAAGTGTACCAGCAACAAAATAAACTCCTCGTCGCGCGCACGACACCTACATGTTTAGAAAAGTTCTTTCAATTTCTATTGAAAATAAAACGAATTTTATAAAAATTCAATACAGTTTCCAAATTTCATGAGCCGCAATTAGTAAAGAAGATGCTACATTTTTTCTGGCGTGCGGCACACGTTCTTTTTTAACAGCGCCAAGGCCACGTTAACTGACAGTCGCGTCCACAGTGTAACAGTGTTTTTTCAATTTTTTACTGTTTCAAATTGTCCTACAGATAATACAATTTTTTAACCGATTTGAGTGTTCTTTGTTTTATAATTAAAAGGGAATAAATTCTTAAGACATCTATCGAGGATATATTTTTCAGTTTTTAAATTGTTTATAATTTTTTATTTAATCAAAGTTAACAAATTAATACAATTTTAAAAAAATGTAATTTACTACTTTCCTATTAACGGCTCACAAAACTTTGGACAATGGTTAATGAATCTTAATAAAATTCTCTTTCCAATTAGAATTTGAACGAAACTTTCTAAAACGTTGACGAACATTGTTTATTTTCGCAATTAAACAATTAATTTCTGCAATTACATTTAGTAATTTTTAACCATAAGTTTTTTTATTTTTTTCAAATAATATCTATAATTATTTAAGGTTTACTAAAATGCAACCATTCATTAAAACCCATTGATTCTATTCACGAGATATGAATTTTGTATATTAAGCATTGTAAAAAACTTTAATTGTTTATAACTCAGAGAAAATTTTAATTTCTTAAAAAATCCTTTGAACTGTTTAATAAACACCATAATGGAGCTTGCACATTTTATGTGTTTTCAATTCCATTCCGTAAATTTCAAATTTGCTGGTACAACTTTACGTATTTTGACTCGTATATTATAACTTTACCTTTAGTATTGTAGAAGTGAATAAAGGAAGAACGTTGATCGGATAATGGAATTTTCAAGAATTTATCATGTATTCAAATTTGGTGTTAGATTCGCTTGTTGATGTTTCCTATGTAATAATTGTATTATACTGAAATGTGGAAGTAAAGCTAACGAAAGATGAATTTTCAGAGTTTTTTTTTCCCACAATTTGGATTTGAATCTATCTTGTTGATGATTCCTGTTCGTAATTGTGTTTGGACTCAAAAGCGGTAGAAGTTGAAGGAGATGGATTTTCAGGATTCATTATTATCCAATATTTAGGTGTTGAATACCCCTTTGTTGTTCGATTCCTGTACAAAATTGAATTCAAACTTCATTTACAGTTTCAAGATAAACAGTTTTAGAAATTCAACATATTTTTAATTTCCAAATATATTTATTAATTGAAATAACTAATTATGTATATTAATACAATCTTTTTCGTCCGAGATAATAGTAATAATAGTGATAGGAGAATAAAATGAAAACATTCGGACAAAATGCTTTTTTAAAAAATTCAGTTTACTCCAACGTTTCGATATCTAAATGATTTCCTCTTCAGGGAGTCAAAACAAATTAATAAATAAATAAAACAATAGTCTCAAAAAAATTAAAAAATTTCATAGTAACACAATGATATTAATTGATATAAATAATTATAAAAATTCTTATCTTATCCACTGTATAATATTAAAATTTTTGTCACTATTCCTATATTATGTAAATTTGATAAAGTAAAAAAAACTAATAATTCTAAACATACCCAAAAAGAACGCTAGCTGTCGATAAGTTTGATAAATAATCTTGCTATCAATTTTTTTAAGTTTAAAGTTTTTTCTTAGTAATATTGCTTAAAGAGAAATTGTAGAATTTTTCGTGGTATGACTCTTAGCGTGAGCTTGAGTACCAGCGTCAAATGGTTTAAATAAAAAATCTAATTATCATGGAATGAAATTGATTCTCCTTATATTATTTTTTAATAAGAATTGTTAATAATGTAAATTTAATGTAAAAAATTAAATTGTACAAATTGTATCTATAAAATTTTCGAAATAATACTTATTTATATTTGGTATAAGCGCACATTAACAACATTTCTTTAACCCTCCGTTACACATCCTAGAAAGAACTTTAACACCTTTTCACACGTTTATAAACGGGGGGAATCCCTCACCACATTGTAAAATAAGCAACATTACAACATAAACGAAAGATTTAACAAAAAAATTTAGTTTCAACACAAATAACTTACAAATATGTACTAAATTATTCTAGATTTATAAAATTAATAAAAATTCATTTCAAATCTCAAAAATAAAAATTAATTACACGAATGGCACATCTTCGAAGTAATTACTCTTCTACATGTAAAATATTGTAACATTAACTTTTAAGCCAAAAAATTATTATAATAATTTATTTTAATTATATTTATGATTAAATTTTGTCATTATCTAATAGTGAAACAAAAAATGTTTTGAAAACTTAATTTTTTTATCTTAACGTGAACCTCACTTTTTCGAGTTTTTTTCTAAGCTTTAAAAGCTTCATAATTTAAATATTATTTATGCCTTTAAAAGAAATGTTTTTTTCAGAATTTATGTTATGGAGTAAATATTAATGTAAATTAATTTTCTTAAGGTTATGTTGACAACTATGTGCCAGTTTTAATCATTTTAATTACTTATTTATAGGTTTTTGACAAATAATAAGAATAAAATAATGTATAAAAACGTCTAAAACTAAATATCCCTTACTTATTACATATAACTATTTATTGGATATTTATATATATGTCATATTTATATGTATATATGACATATATAATTATATATGTCTATCCTTATAAATAGTTTTACGCCGCCGCCGCTGTTTCAAGATTCAAAGGTCAAAAGTCAAAAGGGCAAAACATTACCTTAAAACCCCTTCCTAGCTCAAGGGTCACATGGCAAACATATCCTCAAAACCCCATTCTTACTCACAGGTTCACTTCGGCAAATATAATCTCAAATTACCCCCTTTTCTTAGGCTCAACTGGGCAATATTTACCAGCAATACCCCCTTACACACATAAAGGTCAAATGACATAAGATAACCTCAAACACAACTTCCACACTCACTGGTCAAATGACAAACATAACCTCAATACCCCGTCCCTACTCACCAGGTCACATGAACAATAAATATACATCCAAAAACTCCTCGACTACTAATAGGTCGAACGGGGAAAAAAGATCTTTATATACCCCCTTCCCATTAAAAGGTCACAAGGGCAAACCATAAACCTCAAAATCCCCTTCCCACTTCACAGGTCACTTGGCAAACATATATCACAATACCCATTCATACTCACAGGGTAAAACATAACCTCATAACCCCCTTCCCACTCACAGGTCCACAGGGAAAAACATAAAAACCAATTGTTGATAAGTATTTTAAAATAATTTAAAAAAATTTAGATTTCAATGTATTTTTAGATATAAAACTTTAAACTGTAAATTTAATACACGGGGGGGGGGTTGGCAGCGCGAAGCGCGCCGAATGGGGGCCTTGACTTTAAACTATTGCATGACAGTTCCAGGAATAATTTACAGAAATTTTTATCATTTCACTTGAATATCTCCTTGGAATCTAAGCTTTCAATTGAATTCAAGTAAAATAAAATAACGTTAACGGGGTTCCTAGAAATTAAACAGGTATTGTGCGTGGAGCGTGCACTCAGAAAATTTAAGACTGTCAATCGCTCGTTTTTTCCGTCTCGCTAACTCGTTCATTTCATGCGCTCGTTATTTGTTTGTCAATTCACAGGAAAAAGCAAATTCTCAGAAAGAAAAGACGATCAGCATTTTTGGGGCCAAGTGTAGCACGATTTCTATAGAAGGGAAATTGTAGAAATAAGTTAGCGATTAAATCCTGTAGATGTCTCTGGGGAAAATAATTGCGTAGTTACGCGGGTTGCAGAATTTAATGAAGAATACCGAATAATATTATACTGTACCTAGCATTTAATAAATAAATTATAAAATTTCAATTATTTAATATTTCATATAATTTTATTTGTTACTATATATTTAAAATAAATAATTATATTTATGATTATTATAATTGTAATAACTATATTGTATATATAATAATAGTAATTATTTATTGTAATGATTAAGATTAATAATAATATAATTAAAATTAAAAACATACTTTTCATCAATTAATAAATTTTATACGTATATATTATCTAAAATTATTTAACAGATATAACATATGGTAACAAATACTTATTATAATTAATTAAAATTCATTAATATTCATTCTATTATATATGAAGATAATTTAATAATGCTATTATTTCAAAATTAATTAACAGTGCAATCATTTTTTAACTAATTTTAATGAATATGTTTTTATTAATTATTCAATTTATCTGAAACAAAATAAAAAAAAATTCTAAACGGTATTTTTCATTATTTGTAGAAATAATAAAAATTACATTTCGAATATTGTTTTTTTTTAATGTCGTCATAAACCATCATTTTCAAAATTGAATTCATTTTAGATTTTAATTTAAAAGCTTTGCTTCTTCAATTATATACAGATATTTATTCAAGCTATACAGGGTACGGCATTAATATTTTACAACAAAATAAACTATTAATAACTCAATTGTATTTTTTTTATTCATTAATTTTCATTTTTGTGGTTTCCATTTTTTTAAATTCAATAATCAATAATCATTAATTATTCAATTTATATAAAACTAAATAAAATATTTTCTTTATGGAATTTTCCTTTATTTGCTTAATAATAAAAAAAATTGTTAAATTAAACAAGCACGTAAATTTGGACCAAAATTATTTCCTTTAATACAATAAAATTTAAACGCTTGATTGCCATTAAACTATTGGAATATAAGTAAATTGCTTTTAAAATATAATAATTAAACAAACATTTTAAATTTTCTCATTTTTGGTGTTGATTTTCATGAAAATTCAAAATTTTTGTCGGAAAATTGCAGGATTTTTTTCCAATTCCTCTTCAACCAATATTTTGCAAAGTCTTCTTGTAACGAATCCAAAAAATTGGAAAAAATATATTTTCTACTGCGAGAAATAATTTTAATCTTATTATCAAATAATCTTGAAATTTTTCATTTTTGGTGTTGATTTTCATGGAAAATACAAAAATTTTTGTCGAAAATTTGCAGGACTTTCTTTAAATCATCTTCAAAATATTTTGCATTGTCTTCTTTAATCGTATACGAAATTGGAAAAATCTTTTTCTACTGCGACAAAAATTTTCTTTTTGCAATGTCTCTTCTATTCGAATGCGAAATTGGAAAGAAAAAATCTTTTTCTACGACGAAAGATAAAATTTTCTTTTATCAAAAAAATCTTGAAATTTTCTCATTTTTGGTGTTGTATTTCATGAAAATAACAAAATTTTTGTCGAAAATGAAAGGACTTTCTTTAAAATCATCTTCAAATATTTTGCAAAGTCTTCTTCTGTCAAATATCGAAATTGGTAATATCTTTTTATACAACGTGAAAAATTTTCTTTTATCAAATATATTGTAATTTCTCATTTTTGGTCGTGGAATTTAATGAAAATACAAAATTTTTGTCGTAAATTGCAGGATTTCTTTAAGAATCATCTTCAAATATTTTGGCAAGTCCTATCTATCTATCGAATAACGAAATTGGTAAAAAAATCTTTTTATACGGAGAGCAAAAATTTTTATTTTATTAAAATACCGGAATTTTCTCATTTTTGGTGTTGTTATTTCATGAAAAATTACCAAATTTTTGTCGAAAATTGATGGATTTTCTTTGAACTCCATCTTCAAATATTTTGAAAAGTCGTTTTCTATCGAATGCGATAATTGGAAAAATCTTTTTCTACTGCAAAGGAAAAATTTGTTTTATCAAAATATCTTGAAATTTTTCATCTTTTGGTGTTGAAATTTCATGAAATATACAAAATTTTTGATCGAAAATTGCAGGACTTTCTCTTAATTCATCCTTCAAATATTTTGTGAAAGTCTTATTAATCGAATACGAATATGTGAATAAATCTTTCTTTAACGGCGAGGAAAAATTTTTTTTTCATCAAAAAATTCTTGAATTTTTTTTCATTTTTGGTGTTGAATTTCCATGAAAATACAAATATTTTTTGTCTAAAATTGGCAGGATTTCTTTAAATCTTCTTCAAACTATTTTGCAAAAGTCCTTCTTCTATCGTATTCGATATTGGAATAAATCTTTTTCTACAACGAGGAAATAAAATTTTCTTTTTATCAAATAATATTGAAATTTCTCATTTTTGGTGTTGTATTAATGATAATAAACAAATTTTTGTCGTAATATTGCAGGATTTCTTTAAATCTATCTTCAAATATTTTGCAAAGTCTTATTCTGTCGAATACGTAAATTGCGAAACTATTTTTTTGTCTACAACGAGAAAAATATTCTTTTTATCAAAAAATATTGAAATATTTCTCATTTTCGGTGTTGAATTTTACTGAAAAAATACAAAAATTTTCGCGAATATTGCAGGATTTCTTTAATTCATCTTCAATTATTTTGCACAAAGTATTCTTCTAGTAATGTACGAATTTGTTATAAATCTTTTTCTACGGCGAGAAAAATTTTTCTTTTATAATAAATCTTGAAATTTTTCATTTTTGGTGTTGACATTTACATTGATAAATACCAATTTTTTGTCGAAAGTTGCAGGATTTATTTAAATCATCTTCAAATATTTTTGCAAAAGTCTTCTTCTATCGAATGCGAAATTGGAAAAAATTTTTTCTACGGCGAGAAAATTCTTCTTTTATCCACTTAATCTTGAAATTTTTCATTTTTGGTGTTTGATTTTCATCAAAAATACAAACTTTTTGTCGAAAAATTGCGAGGAATTCTTTATAATCATCTTCAAATATTTTGCAAGGTCTTTTTCTATTTGAATGCGGAAACTTGGTCAAAAATATTTTTCAATCGGCGAAACAGATTTTGTTTTTTCGAAAATACTCTGAATAAATTGTCCCAATTTTTGGTGTCTGAATTTCATGAAATTACAAAACTTTTTGATCGATAATTGCAGGAATTCTTTTAAATCATCTTCCAAATATTTTGCTAAGTCTTCTTCTATCAAATACGAAATTGGAAATGTCTTTTTCTACGGCGAAAAAAATTTGTGTTTTCCGAAAATCTTGTAATTTTCCCAATTTTGGTGTTGAATTTTTGAAAATACATGTTTTTGTCGAATTATTGCAGTATTTCTTTAAATCATCTTCAAATATTTTGCAAAGTCTTTTTTATATCGAAATAAGAAAAATTGGAAAAAATCTTTTTCTACTGCTGCGAAAAATTTTTTTTTATCAAAAAGATCTTGAAAATTTTTAATTTTTGGTGTTTTGCATTTACATAACAGAAATACAACATTTTTGTCGAATATTGAAGGATCTTATTTAAATCCTCTTCAATTATTTTGCAAAAGTCTTCTATATATCGAATTACGCGATATTGGAAAAAATCTTTCTTTCTACGGAGAGAAAAAATTTTCTTTTATTAAAAGATCTTGAAATTTTCTCATTTTTGGTGTTGTCATTTCATGAAAATACCAAAATTTTTGTCGACAAAAATTAGCAGGATTTCATTGAATCAATTACAAATATTTTGCATTAGTCTTTTCTATTGATAGCGAAATTGGATAAAAAATACTTTTCAACGGGCGTAGAAAAAGATTTTTTTTTCCTATTTTCGTTATTCGATAGTTTGAAGACTTTGCAAAATTATTTGAAGATGATATTTAAAGAAATCCTGCATATTTTCGACTAAAAAATATTGTATTTTTATGAAATTCAACACCAAAATCGAAAAATTTCAAGATTTTTGATAAATAATAAAATTTTTCCGCCGCAGTAGAATAAGATTTTCACCAATTTCTTATTCGATCAGAAAAAGACTTTGCAAAATTTTTTGAAGATGATTTAAAGAAATCACCTGCAATTCGTCGCCACACAAAAAATTTGTATTTTACAAAAAATTCAACACCAAAATTGAGGGAAAATTCAAGAGTTTTCGGGATCAAAATAAAAACAAATTTTTTTCGCCGTTAGAAAAAAGACTTTTTCCAATTTCGTATTTGATTTGAAGAAGACTTTTGCAAATATATTTGAAGATGATTTAAAGTTTTCATGCAATTTTCGACATCAAAAAAAATTTTGTAATTTCATGAAATTCAACACCAAAAAATGGGAAATTTCAAGATTTTCGAAAAAAAAAACAAAATCTTTTTCGCCGTTGATAAAATTATTTTTCCTATTTCGCACTCTCTTTAGAAAAGACTTTGCAAAATATTTGAAGATGATTTAAAGAAATCCTGCAATTTTCGACAAAAATTTTGTATTTTTATGAATTTCAAATCACACAAAAATGAAAAAATTTCAAGATTTTTTGATAAAAGAAAATTTTTCTCCGCCGTAGAAAAATTTTTTCCATATTTCGCATTCGATTAGAAAAAGACTTTTGCAAAATATTTGAAAGATGATTTAAAGAATAAATCCTGCAACTTTCGAACAAAAATTTGGTATTTTCATGAAATTCCAACACCAATAATGAAAAATTTCAAGATTTTTTATAAAAGAAATTTTTTTAATCGCCGTAGAAAAAGATTTTTACAATTTCGTACTTGATAGAAGAAGAACTTTGACGCAAAATATTTTGAAGATGATTTAAAGAAATCCTGCAATTTTCGAGAAAAATTTTGTATTTTCATAAAATATTTTCAACACCAAAAATGAGGAAATTTCAATATTTTTGATAAAAGATATATTTTTTTCGTTTGTAGAAAAAATTTTTTTTCCAATTTCGTATTCGACAGAAGAAGTCTTTGCAAAAAGATTTTGAAGATGATTTAAAGAAATCCTGCAATTTTCGACATAAATATTTTGTATTTTCATGAATAAATTTCAAACACCAAAAATGAGAAATTTCAATATTTTTGATAAATAGAAAATTTTTGTCTCGTTGTAGAAAAAGATTTTTCCAATATTTTCGTATTCGATAGAAGAAGACTTTGCAAAATATTTGAAGATGATTTAAAGAAAATCCTGCAATTTTCGACAAAAAATTTTGTATTTTCATGAAATTCAACACCAAAAAATAAAACAAAATTCAATGAGATTTTTGATAAAAAAAAAATTTTTCTTCTCGCCGTTAAAAAAGATTTTTTTTTCCATTTTCGTATTCGATAGAATAAGACTTTACAAAATATTTGAAGATGATTTAAAGGAAATCCTGCAATTTTTCGACAAAAAATTTTGTAATTTCATGAAATTCAACACACCAAAAATGAAAAATTTCAAGATTTTTGATAAAACAAAATTTTTCTTGCTGTAGGAAAAAGAACTTTTTCCAATTTCGCATTCGATAGAAAAAGACTTTTTCAAATAATATTTGAAATGGATTCAATAGAAATCCTGCAATTTTCCGACAATAAATTTGGTTTATTTTCATGATAAATTCAACAACCGAAAAAATGAGGGAAAAATTCACCGATTTTTAATAAAAGAAAATTTTTCTCTCCGTTAGAAATAAGATTTTTCCAATTTCGTATTCGATAGTAGAAGAACTTTGCAAAATATTTTAAGATGATTTAAAGTTATATCCTGCTAATTTTTCGACAAAAAATTTTTGTATTTTCATGGAAATTCAACACCAAAAATGTAGAAATTTCAATATTTTTGATAAAAGAAATAATTTTTCTCGTTGTAGAAAAAGATTTTTTCCAATTTCGTATTTGACAGAAGAAGGACTTTGACAAATATATTTGAAGATGATTTAAAGTAAATCCTGCCAATTTTCAGACAAAAATTTTGTATTTTCATTTTTTTGAAATTCAACACCAAAAATGAGAAATTTCAATATTTTTGATCTTTAAAGAAAATTTTTTCTCGAAGTGTTAGAAAAAGATTTTTTCCATATTTCGTATACGATTAGAAGAAGACTTTGCAAAAATATTGTTTTTGAAGATGATTTAAAGAAATCCTGCAATTTTCGAACAAAAATTTTGTATTTTTCATGAAATTCAACACCAAAAATGAATAATTTCCAAGATTTTTTGATAAAAGAAATATTTTTTTCTCAGCAGTAGAAAAAAAATTATTTTTTCCAATTTTGGATTCGATACAAGAAGACTTTGCAAAAGATTTGAAAGAGGATTGGAAAAATATTCTGCAATTTTCGACTAAAAATTTTGAATTTTCATGGAAATTCTACACCAAAAATGAGAAATTTAAAATGTTTGTGTTAATTATTATTTTTATTAAGCAATTTCTTATTTTCCAATAGTTAATGGCAATCAAGTTTAAATTTTATTGTATTAATGGAATAATTTTGTCAAATTTACGTGCTTGTTAATTTAACAATTTTTTTTTATTTAACAAATAATGGAAAATTCCATTAAGAAAATATTTTTTTTAGTTTATATAAATTGAATAATTAAATGATTATTTGATTATGAATTTAAAAAAGGAACCACAACAAAAATGAAAATTAATGAATAAATTATAATACAATTGATTTATTAATAGTTTATTTGTTGTAAATTATTAATGCCCGTTCCCTTTTGCTGAAATAAATTTCTGTATTAATTGAAGAAGGCAAAGCTTTTAAATTATAAATTAGAAAAGGAATCGCTTTTTGAAAATGAAAGGTTATGTCGACTTTAAAAAAATTCAATTTTCGAAATGTAATTTTTTGTTATTTCACAAATAATGAAAAAATTTCCGTTAAGGAATTTTTCTTTTTATTTTGTTTAAATAAATTGAATAAATTAATAAAAAATATTCATTAAAATTTAGTTAAATTAATGATGAACTGTTAATTTATTATTGAATGAATAAATTTATTAAATTATCTTCATTTTAATATGAATTGAATTTTAGAATTTTAATTAATTATAAATAATTTTTTGTTACTTATGTTATATCTGTTAAATAATTTTAGTAATTATACGTAAAAAATTTATTAATTGATGAAAAGATTTTTTTAAATTTTACATTATATTTATTATTTATTCTTATTCATTTCAATTATTAATTACTATTATTATATTTACAATTAGTTATTACAAATTATAATAATCATTATTATAATTATTTATTTTTTTTTTTTTAAATTATATATTACAAATTATAATTATTGTAATATTATAATTGTTATTTTATATTTATTTTTAAAATGCTGTAATTTTAATATTTATTCGTATTCTCATTAAATTCTGCAACCACGCGTAATAACTCAAATTATTTTCCCAGAGACATCTACAGGATTTATTCGCTAACTTATTTCTACAATTTCCCTTCTATTGAAATCGCTACTCTTGGCCCCAAAATGCTGATCGTCTTTTCTTTCTGTGAATTGCTTTTTCCGTGAATTGACAACATAACGGCGCTTGAATGAAAGAGTTAGCGAGACGGAAAAAACGAGCGCGTGACAGTCGAATTTTTTCTGTGCACGCTCGCACAATTCTTTTAATTTCTAGGAAACCCGTTAACGGTTTTTATTTTTCTTGGAATCAATTGAAAGCTTAGATTCCAAGGAATATTCATGTGAAATGATAAAATTTTCTGTAAATTTTCCTGGACCATGCAATAGGTTAAAGTCAAGGCCCCCATGCGCGCTTCGCGCGCCAACCCCCCCCCCGTTATTAAATTTACAGTTTAAAGTTTTTATCTAAAAATACATTGAATTAAATTTTTTAAATTATTTAAAATACTTCAACAATTGGTTTTTATGTTTTCCCTGTGACCTGTGAGTGGGGAAGGGGGTTTTATGAGGTTATGTTTACCCTGTGAGTAGGAAGGGGGTTTTGTGATTATGTTTGCCACAAGTGACCTGTGAGTGGGAAGGGGATTTTGAGGTTATGTTTGCCCTGTGACCTTGTGAATGGGAAGGGGGTTATAAAGATCTGTTTTCCCTGTGACATATGAGTAGTGAGGAGGTTTTTGATGTTATGTTTAGTCATGTGACCTGGTGAGTAGGAAAGGGGGTTTGAGGTTATGTTTTGTCATTTGACCTGTGAGTGGGAAGGGGGTTTTGAGGTTATGTTTGTCATTTGATCCTGGTGAGTGGGAAGGGGGTTTTGAGGTTATATTTGCCCTGTGACCTATGAATAGGGGGTTTTGAGATTATATTTGCCAAGGAACCTGTGAGTAGAAAGGGGGTTTTGAGGTTATGTTTGCCATGTGACTTGTGAGTAGGATAGGCGGTTTTAAGTGTTATGTTTGCCCTTTGGCTTTTGACCTTTGAATCTTGAAACAGCGGCGGCAGGCGATATCTTTTTATAAGATAGACATAATATGATATTATCATGTCATATATACATATACTATGATATGACATATATATATATATCCAAAAATGTGTTATGTAATAAGTAAAGGGATATTTAGTATATCGTTTTTTATACATTTTTTTTTCTTATTTTTTTGTCAAAAACTTATAAATAATAATTAAAATGATTAAAAACTCTGCAACTAGTGGTCAACATAGAACCTTAAAAAAATTAATTTCATTAATATTTACTCCTTAACATATTTCTAAAAAAAACATTTAGTTTAAGCATAATTAATATTTAATTTTGAAGCTTTAAAGCTAGAAAAAAAACTCGACAAAAAGTGAGGTTAACGTTAATAATAAAAAAATTAAGTTTTCAAAACATTTTTTGTTTCGCGCGTACTATTGGTTAATGACAAAAATTATATCATAAATATAATTTAAAATAAATTATATAATAATTTTTTTGCTTATTTGTTAATGTTTACATTATTTTACATGTAAAAGTGTAATTCCTTCGAAGATGTGCATTCGTGTTAATTAAATTTTCTATTTTTGAAGATTGAAAATGAATTTTATTAATTTTATAATCTAGAATAATTTAGTACATATTTGTAAGTTTGTCGTGTGAAAACTAAATTTTTTGTTTAATTCTTTCGTTTATGTTGTAATGTTGCTTATTTTACAATGTGGTGAGGGATTCCCTTTTAAACGTGTGTAATGGTGTAATTCTTTCATAGGATGTGTAACGGTGGGTTAAAGAAAAGTTGTTAATTGCGCTTATACATATATAAATAAGTTGATTTCGAAATTTTTTAATTACAATTTTACACATTTAATTTTTACATTAATTTTACATTTTTACAATTCTTTATTACAAAAATTATTATAAGGATAATCTAATTTCAATTCCATGATAATTGATTTTTTATTTAACCATTTAGACGCTGGTACTTCAAGCAGCACGCTAAGCATACCACGAAAATTCTACAAATTTTCTCTGTAGCAATATTAATTAGAAAAAACATTTTAAACTTAAAAAATATTGATAGCAAGATTATTTTTCAAACTTATCGACAGCTATGGCGTGCTTTTTGGGTATGTTTAGAATTTATTTAGGTTTTTTTACTTTTTCAAAATTTACATTAATTTTGGAATGAAAGTGACAAAATTTTAATATTTACTGATAAGAATAAGAATTTTTATAATTTTTTATATCAATTATATCAATGTGTTACATATGAAAGTTTTAATTTTTTGACTATTGTTTACTTTATTGATATTAATTTTTTGACTCCCTGAAGAGGAAATTCATTTAGATTTCGAAACGTTGGAGTAAACTAATTTTTTAAAATAATACTAGTTTGTCCGAATGTTTTCATTTTATTCTCCTTCACTATTATTACTATTTCTCGGACGTAAAAAAGATTGTTTTAATATAAACTCTAATTAGTTTTTCAATTATTATAAATATTTTGGAAATTAAAAATTTGTTGAATTTCTAAACACTTTTATCTTTAAAACTGTAAATGAAGTTTGAATTTCAATTATGTACAGGGAATCCATCAACAAGGGTATTCAACACCCAAAATTTGGAAAATAATGAATCCTGAAAATCCATCTCCGTCAACTTCTACCGCTTTTGAGTCATAACACAATTACGAACAGGAATCATCTCAACAAGATAATTCAAAATCAAATTTGGAAAAAATAAACTCTTGAAAATTCATCTTCGTTAGCTTCTTCCACATTTCAGTAGAATACAATTATAAAAATAGGAATCATCAACAAGCGAAATCTAACACCAAAATTTGAAAATGGATTAATATTCTGAAATTTCCTATTTCCGTCAACTTCTTCCTTTTTTCACTTCTACAATACTAATAGGTAAAGTTATAATATACGAAGTCAATAATACGTAAAGTGTAACCAGCAAATTTGAAATTTACGGATTTGGGAAATTGAAAACACATAAAATGCAGAGCTCCATTATGTGTTTATTAAACAGTTCAAAGGATTTTTAAAAATTATAAAATGTAAATTTCTCTGAGTTATAAACAATTAAAGTTTTTTACAATGCTTTAAAATTAAAAAATTCTTATCTCGTGATAGAATACAATGGGTATTTAATGAATGTTGCATTTTTTGTAAACTTATATATTATAGATTTATTTGAAAAAATAAAAAAAACTTATTGTTAAAAAATTACTAAATGTTATATTTGCAAAATTCAATTGTTTAATTGCAAAATAAACAATGTTCTCAACGTTTTAGAAAGTTCGTTCACAATTCTATATTGGAAAGAGAATTTTATAAAGATTCAATAACCATTTCCAAATTTTGTGAGCCGTAATTAGGAAAGAAGTAATTACCTTTTTTTTAAAATTGTATTAACTTTGTTAACTTTGATTAAATAAAAAATTATAAAACAATTAAAATAACTGAAAATTATCCTCGAGAGATGTCTTATAGAATTTATTCCCTTTTAATTTAAAACAAAGAACACTCAAAATCGGTTAATTTAAAAAATTGTAGTCTGTAGACAATTTTGAACAGTAAATTGTATATAACACTGTGACACTGTGGCACGCGCTGTCAGTTAACGTGCCGCGCCGGTAAAAAGAAACGTGCCGCACGCCAGAAAAAATGTAGCTTCTTCTTTCCATAATTTGCGGCTCAATTGAAATTTGGAAACGGGTATTGAATTTTTATAAAATTCTTTTTTCAAATAGAATTTGAAAGAACTATTCTAAACTGTTGAGAAATACATTGTTTATTTTGTGCTGGTACACTTCACGTATTTTGACTCATACATATAATATTTTGAATATAATCCAAATTTATTAATTAATTTCTTTTTCACAATTTTGTCCCTTTTAATGTTTTATTTTATAGGTTACCCCAAAAAATATAAAGCTTATTCAAAATAAAACATGTAATTAACATGTTCATTAATGTTAAAATTAACAAAGCATTACTAAAATGTTTTATTTTTCTTTGATGTTAAGTTTAAAATATATAGAAAAGAGCTAAAGTAAGTGAAACCGGCCACTTGAAAATTTTTTGTCTCCAAATTTTCAAGTTATCTATGATTTTTGGTAGATATATAAGTTACACTTTTTCCCACTAAATTTAAAAAAAAAATTTTATTTTTGAAGTAATCAGGTGTTGAAGTATTGGGTCATTTTATTTTCATTTTATTATTACTTTGGAACAAATAAAGATAATTAAGTGAATTTTTTTTAAAATTAAAGCTTAAAGTCTATACTTTAAAGGATTAAATAAAGCGATTGCTAAAAAATGAAAATTTATAATTGTTATTAACAATTCTTTTAAACAATTTGCAAATTGAAGAATGTTTCTCAATGTTTTTTCAAAAATTTAAATTACGATGTATTGATGCGTAAAACTCTAAGCATTAAAATAAAAAAAAGAAAAATCAGTAACCCTCCAATATTATAGATATTGTGTAGACTTTTTGTGAAAAAATGCAGGGCGAAAATTCGACTCGAGTAACTGGAAAAAGATAAAATTGCAAACGAATAAATAAGATCGTCTTTTGTTATGGTTAGAAACTTCACGCTTTCAAGCGGATTTATTATGATTAAAAGTCGATTTTCGTCTGCACTTTTTCATAAAAATCTACACAATATCATTAATATTAGAGGTTACTGATTTTTCTTTTTTTATTTTAATGCTTGGAGTTTTACGCAGTCAACTACATCGTAATTTAATTTTTGAAAAACATTGAGAACATTCTTTCAATTTGCAATTGTTTAAAAAAAAATTGTTAATATAACAATTATAAATTTTCATTTTTAGCAATCCCTTTATTTAATCCTTAAAGTATAGACTTTAAGTTTTAATTTTAAAAACAAATTCACTTAATTATCTTTATTTGTTTCAAAAGTAATAATAAAATGAAAATAAAACGACCCAAAAACTTCAACAACTGATTACTGCAAGAAAATGAAATTTTTTTTTGAAAAAAAAATGTTAGGGAAAAAGTGTACTCACATATCTACCAAAAATCATAGATAACTTGAAAATTGGAGACAAAAATTTTTCAAGTGGCCGGTTTCACTTATTTTGGCTCAAAATGTATATATATACATAAAACATGTATATAGAAAAATATATAGAAAAGAGCTAAAGTAAGTGAAACCGGCCACTTGAAAAAAAAAATATATATATATATAATTGTTTTGCAAAATATTTTAAATAAACTACGTTTCTTTAAGTTTTTCATTTACTCACATTAATAAAAATAAATATTTTTAAATGATGCGATATATTATACCTAAATCATAAATTTACAGTCATTGTTATGTGTGAATTCGATTATTTTAATTAATATTATTAAAGAAAATCTATATATTAAGCGAATTCAGGCTTAACTTTATCGAAAGTAATTTTCGATAAGTTAAACTAAAAGACTTAATATTTATTACACCACCCCAAGATAAACGTTTAACTATTCATAAAAATAATTTAATATTTCTGAAAAAGTAGAGGATCCCCCTTTTAAGTGTACTATTAATTCAGTACCTCCGATTAGACGGTATTTTAATTGAAAATATATAAAAAAAGAAAAAAAGGTTGTATATGGTTGTAGACAGTAATGACACACTTCAGTTATATGAGTAGTACAAATATAAATTTTATTCAATTCATAAAACTTGAAAAATTGATAGAAAAATCGTACAATACAAGAATATAAACTATCTTTTAATTATTTACTTGTATAAATCGTAGTAAATATTATTATTAAAAATGTCATTTTAATAGAATATAATAAATTTATAAGATTCTCAATATTTATATAACAATATAATATCGAATAAACTAACAAACAAATTTTTATTTATATAAATAATTATGTTTTATGTAAAATTTGTATTATGTGTGTGTATAAAATATGTAAAATGGAATAATTAATAATCAACTCACCAACTTACAATTTTATTATTTTTATCAAGAATGGAAAAGTATCCTGTTACTTTTCTCAGGTGAATTACTCAGATTCACACCTGTGACAGAATCTCTTATACGAATTATTTCTTCTTTTTTTAGTATTTCCTTTAATTTGTTCTTCAATTGCTTCTTTTGTTTGATTCTTTATTATTATTATCGATATAATACTTCAAATTATTCACTTAATATTCACTTTTTGTATCCTTTTTAATTATTTATTTTCAAATCGCGTAAAAATATCAATTCACTTTAATCAATTAATGAAATAAAAATTCAAAATCAACCCTTATTTCTGGGGACAAAAATAACACCTCCGCCTTTTGCGGGAAATAAATTCACAACTATATATAATAATCAACCGCTTTGCGGGAAAAACAAATTATTAAAACTCTCTACCGATTTTCGGGAGGAACACTTAATTTTACGCAGCTTTACTGCAGGAGGAACAAAATCGGACTCCTTAGTTAAAATGATCGAAAGTATGGATCACACCTTGAAATTAATATAAAACGATAGAGTGGGGATGCCTGTGCACACGGCTCGCCAAACTTCGTTGTTGCCCGGCAAGCTTTTTGCAAGCTTGCAAATTCCTCAAAATGGCGTGATATAGTTCGATGCTCTGTATCCTCTATTGTCAATGTTTAAGTGTATACTTTTTCTTGGTATTTTACCAATACAATTAAGACTTGTCTGTGGAAAGTAACTTATAGCAAAGTAGACAAATTCCTTTTGAAATAAGAGTGATATCTACATTCTTTTAATCAATTTTAGAATTATAATTTTAAAAATAATATTGAATATTATTGGGAATGAAAACAATTGAAGAATGATTATCGTTATTTTTTAGTTTGGATATAACTTAATTATGAAAAAATAGTTTTAAGACAATTGATGAGTTAATTATGTAAAAATCCTGTTATGTCCTGATAATATGTCTATTGAGTACTTAATTCTATTTACAAAAGTCCCAAATTTTTAATGAAATTATACAATATAACAAATTTTTAATTAATGAAAAAATTAAAAATAGTTACGACGTCATACGTAACAAATACCCCCCTTTTTACGGCTGACGTCCCTTGGCAGCTTTATGTTAAACATATGGTTTTGTAAAGTTTTACATATAAGTCCTTCCTTTAGTTATTTTGTAAGATTCGAGATGCTGATATTGCTGGAAGTAAATGGTTGTTTAAACAGAGGCAAGCTTTTGGTTAAATTTTTGTTTTAAAGAATTCGTTTCCTCTCTTTTTTTATTTTAGGAAGATTTTTTAACTTAGTAAAGCTTGCTTTTGTTTCAATTAAAATCACAAATCTCGGAATTTTTGTAGACAATAAAAACATTGGTTATTTGAATTTAAAACGATGTCTTTAGGCTTTAGGTCAAGCTTGGTAAAATGAACAAAAAAATTTTTTTTTAAAATTTTTCTTTAACTATTTTGCCGAAAACTTACGAAAATTTTAATTTATTCTCAATATACATTCCACTTCACCAAACTGGACATTTATTCCAATATATAGGGGAGAATGGGGAGTTATGAAGCATGGGGAGTTGTGAAGCACGGCCATAGATCTCGCATAGTGATTGTTTTGATAGATGTCACTTACTCTGAATATTTTTTCACCTAATATCTTCGTTTTGTAATTGGATTCATTCCGATAGAAGATATTTTGCATATCTTTCAAGACAATGTGTTCAATTTTTCGTTTATAATGTTTTTTTGTGTGCCCCATTTTGCAGAATTCTTTACAAAATTCGCGAACAAATCAAAAAGATAAGTTCACCCATATAATACCCAGCAATGATTAGGTTCTCGAAATTTAAAACGATTTATGCAAAATCGCAATAAAGAATATTTACCAAAAAATATAATTTTCAGCAATTTTTAGTAGTGCTTCACAACTCCCCATGATTTTTAAAAACTTGAAAAAGCAGCTTTTTAGTCCAACTGAAAAAAATTGTCGATTTTATTTTATTTCATGCAAATTCTTCAACCAGTAAGCATATTTGAAGACCCTCTAGAGATTCAAGTGGAGAAAATTTGAAATAAAAATTTGGTTTTGAAGTTACAACTCATAAACAAAGCGTGCTTCATAACTCCCCATTCTCCCCTACCTATAATTTTTGTAGTAGCAAAGGTAAATTTATAGTATAGTAAAAAAAATTTTGCATTACAAATTTTTAAGATCGAGCGTGGTAAGAAAATTGCATTTATAATTGAAAAATCTGTTGTTTAATTAAACTATTGAAAGCATAAAGTTTTGATTATATATTATTGCATTTTTACCAGGCTTGATATTATTTGCCTTATTTCAGTACGTAGTAGTCTTTTATTAAACATTTTTCTGTTACCGATTTAATTGACAATGTTTACTTGAAAAAAAATAATATTTGATAAAAATTTTTTTTTAAATAATTTAAATAAATTTTTTTTTAAATGCGTGACGTGTAAATATTGAAAAAGCTCGTTAGTATTAACATTACAATTTCTGTGGATTTGAAACGTAGAATACATGACATAAATCTCTTCTCAATAGAATGATCTCATAGTGTCTAAAGTTGAATTTATTGTAACAATTTGTCAGAAAGTTATCCTTTTATAAAACGAGTAGATATGCAAATTAGGTAAAGACAGACATTCGAATGGTATTTATCTTCGAAAGAGGAAGAAAGCAATAGCGTTACCTGAAGAGAGATAGTTTTATACTATGTTTATGGAATTAAAGAGAGATGGGTATGCGTTAAATTTTCTGCGTTATAAACAGAGACCGATTTATGTTATTTATCTAGAAAGAGGGAGACAGAAAAATTTTTCACTAAGTGGTATATTTGCCTTTTCATTGGGCAATCCAAGATAGTCCCGTGAGGGGAAGTAGCCTTTCCCCCATTCGGCACACTTACTCGAAACTGAGTCCCGAGCAACCCTGCTGTGAGGGTTGCCCTTTTAAGTAGAGTCTACAATGAGAGAAGGTGCGCATCGACTTCCATAGCTATAGGTATACTAAAGTATGCTGTGGTATATCTATAGCTATGGACGTCGATGCGCACCATCTCTCATTGTAGACTCTACTTTACGGCAGTGTCCAAGATAGCCCCGTGAGGGGAAGTAACCTTCCCCCCATTCGGCATACTTACTCGAAACTAACTTCGACATCGCCCATTCATTTTCCTTTTAAGAAGTGAAATAAAAAAGTGTTTTAAAATATAAAAGTGAAAACTAAAGAAATTGAAAACAAAGACAGGTAAATAAAAATTAGTAAATAAAGTCGTTTATTAGTTACATAATAGATATTAAAAGTGTTAAAATTCTTACATTATGTAAAAATTTGGTCAATAAAGTGTTTAAAGTTACTATAAAAGTTGATTAATAAAAGTATAAAAATTAATAATATAAAGTAAATATAAAGTAGTTCTTAGTTATAGAAAGTGTTAAAATTCTTACATTATGTAAAAATTTGGTCAATAAAGTGTTTAAAGTTACTATAAAATTGATTAATAAAAGTATAAAAATTAATAATTTAAAGTAAATAAAGTAGTTCTTAGTTATAGAAAGTGTTAAAATAAAGTAGTTCTTAGTTATAGAAAGTGTTAAAATTCTTAAATTATGTAAAAGTTGTGTGAATAAATTGTTTAAGGTTACAAAAGTGATTAAAAGTATAAAATAAATTTGGCTGAAATTTAATGTGAATCATCATGAATTATTTATGTTGATAAAAAGTGATCAAACGTGTAAAAGATAAATGGATTAAAAGATTAAGAGCCTAAGAGATTATAATGTATAAAAGAGATAAATAGATAAAACTGATAAAGAAAGAAATAGATAAAAAGATAAATAGATTAAAAGATTAAGAGATAAATACATTATATATATATATATATATATATTTATATATATATATATATATATATATATATATATATATAAAGAGATTAAAAGATTAATAGATATAGAGATACATATATAGAGAAAGAAATAGAGACACAATTTTATTAAATTAAATAAAACAATAACTAATAAAAAAGAATTAGTTAGTTTAAGTGATGAAAATTATGATATAATTAATAATAGAAATGAAATGTTGAATAATGATCATATGCATGAATTTTTAGAGCTTTTAAGAAGACAATCAAATTTGTTTTACAATATGCAAAGCACTTTATGTTTACAAGTGCTTGATATGATAGTTCCAATTGAAAAAAATAAGAAGCACATTCAAATACTTTTTAGTGGTTTTTTCAAATCTGGTCACTGGATTTGCACTTATTATGATGGGACAAGGCTTACATTTTTGACAGTCTTAACAGTGGCTTTTTAAATGAGGATCAATTGAACTACTTAACTAGATTATATCTATTTAAAACCACCAGTGGTATTTTCAAAAGTTCATCAACAACCTTTAGGCAGTGTTGATTGTGGAGTATTTGCTATAGCATTTACGACATCTTTATTTTTTAATGAAATGCCAAACACTCTTTATTATGATTATTATCATATGAGAAACCATTTGAAGTTAATTTTTACAAACAATCGTTTGAGTCGTTTTCCGACTGAAAAAAGTTCTATTAACCCACGTTTAATTGTTAAGTATGATTGGAAGAGTCTTTCAAGTGATTCATTTAAAGAACCCTGATGTAAAACAATAAACAATAATCAAATTATTAATAGAAAAATTCCTTGTGGGAGAATTTTAAATAATACAAAGGAAATGAATAATCCTTTAAAAATGCAACAATATAGTGCCATACTTAAATCCAAAAGTAAAATTGAAAATATATTTCATTCAGATAAAATAGACGCTTGCTCTAAAAAAATTCTAACAAGTAAGTTAGAATTCGATCGACAACATCTGAATAAAAGAAAGTCTGAAGCTATCAATAATGAAATAGACTCCTCGCATAAGAAGAGCAACATGCAATATCAAAATCAATATGAAGAAGGATTGCTTAAGCATAAAAATTTGTTGAGTCAAGTTAATGATTCAAATGACGATAACATAAATGAATCTGTTAATTTAGAAAATATCGTTGTTTTAATTCCCACAATAAAGAATATATATGATAGTGTGGAGAAAACAAATTCGTTATGCAAACCTGTTCGAAAAAGTGTAGCGGAAAATCAAAGAAAATATCGTGCTAGACAAAAATTAAAAAGAAATATTGAAAATATAAATCTTTCAGATGAAGTAGATCACTTGTCTATGAAAAGAAAAAAGAGTCGGTCAGAATATCAAAAAAACATATAGAGAAAAAATTAAATTTAAAAAAAAGAAAATGAAATAAACTGTTCTTATGATTTAAATAATGTAATTCTAATGAATGTGATTTAATAAATGCAATTTCTCCTGTTCCAGTAAAAACAAATTCACAATTACAAAATAGTGAAAAGGAAGAAAAAAACTCTTTAATTCAAAAATCTCGAAAAATTATAAATGAAATTCATAAAAACTATCGAAACAGACAAAATTTAAAACTTAATACACAAAAATCAATTGTTAGAGTAACAATTGATTTTTGTGTATTAAGTTTTAAAGAAAAAAGATATACTTGGCAGAGGCCAAGTATATCAAAAGACAAGATTATTCATGAATCAAATTCTAATGAAAATTATTTGGGAAAATTGAATTATTATTGCAATTATTGTCAAGCTAAGCATTTTAAAGATGAAAGAGTTAGTGTCAAACAAGACAGTTTTAATGATTGTTGTGGTCATGGTGGTGTTGTACTAGATTCAGTGCAATATCCAGAAGATTTAAGAATATTGTTAGAAGGACTTCATTCAAAGTCAGGTCATTTTAAAAAGAATATAATACTGTATAATAATTGGTTTTCTTTTGCATCTTTAAATGCTAACGTAATTAATTTTAATAACAGAAGAAGAGGACCATTTTGTTACAAAATTGAAGGTCAAATTTATTACCAAATTAATAGTGCTTTATATCCTGATAAAGGTGAAGACCCGTGTTTTGGTCAATTATTTATTTACGATCCTGAAGAAGCAATTCGTTATAGATTAAAAAGTAACAAAAATTTGGACGAAGAAATTTTACTAACTATAGAAAATATTTTGAGAACTTTAAATACATACACAAAATCTTTTATAATGATGTCAGAAGTAATTAAAGTAGAAACAGAATTAGCAAGACAAAATAATGAAGATATTCCAGAGTTGCAACTATTGTTTACGTTGAAAAAAGGTTTTGATAAAAAAAGATTTAATTTTCAAAGTTACAATGAAGTTGCTGCTATTTTCAATACAAACTCAGAAGGAGAAATACCAGAATCTTATGAAACGGTTTACAATAAGTCTACAAAAGAACTGAAATTAGTTAGTAATTTAGATCCGAATGTTGAACCATGGATCTATCCCATATTTTATCCACTTGGAAATAAAGGTTATAATATTAATATGACTCGTAGTGATAGTGATTTTAGAAGTAAAAAACATAATATTTCTAGGTCTGCCTATTGTAAATACAAAATTTCTATAAGAGATAAGGAATTCAATCAATTTTTATATGGAGGAAGATTGTTTCAACAATGGGTAGTTGACAATTATAAAAAAATAGAGAAAGATAGATTGCGGTTTTGTGCAAACAATCAAGGTCAATTGAGAAGTGAAACATATAAAGGATTAATCGATTATTTACAAAATCATGAGTTAGAAAGTGATGTACATGTTGGAAAAATGCTTATATTACCTTCCACTTTTATAGGATCACCTCGTAATATGATGCAACAATATCAGGATGCCATGGCTATTGTTGGTCGTCATGGAAGACCAGATTTATTTATTACAATGACATGTAATCCAAATTGGAAAGAGATACAAGAAAATTTATTACCTCATCAAACTGCTGCTGACAGACCTGATATAGTAACTAGAGTATTTGCATTGAAGGTGAAACATCTTTTAAATGTTATTGTTGACAAAAAGTTATTTGGGAAAGTTAAGTCTTATGTTTATGTTATTGAATTTCAAAAGCGAGGATTGCCACATATTTCATTTGTTAGTCATATTTAAAGAAAATTCTAAAATATTAACAGTTGAAAGTGTTGATCGTTATATTTCTGCAGAGATTCCCGATGAAAATATCAATCCTATTTTACATAACATAATATTGCAAAATAATATTCACGGCCCTTGTGGAGATTGGTGTTTAATTGATGGTAAATGTTCAAAAAATTTTCCAAAGAGTTTACCAAGAAGAAACTACAATTGAAGACAATTGTTATGTTCGTTGTCGTCGACGAAATAATAATAAATCGTATGAGCGACCAAATGGATTTGTTGTTGACAATTCTAATGTGGTTCCGTATTGTCCTATACTTTCAGAAATATTTAATTGTCATAGAAATGTAGAAATAGTTTCAAGTATCAAATCTGTTAAATATTTATATAAATATATTTTTAAGGATCATGATGCTGCATCCATTCTTATTACAAATGCGAATGGTGAGGTAACTGTTAATCACAATGAAATTAATCATTATGAAGAAAATAGATATGTAGGACCAGTTGAGGCTGTTTGGAGAATTTTAAGTAAACCTTTAGGGACAAAAAGTCATTGTATTAATCGTTTACCCATACATTTACCAAATGAACAGAATGTTATTATTCGCGAAGGGAAAGATAATAACAATGTTTCTTTTGATTTACAAAAAAAATACAAAATTGCTTGATTTTTTTAAACTTAATGAGCGTGATAGTACTGCTCGGCAGTATTATTATACAGAAATACCAGAACATTATACGTGGGATAACGAAATCTCTTGAATGGAGAAAAAGAATTCGTCAAAAAAAAGTATTGGGAAGAATGTATTCAGTTAATCCACGTCAATTGGAATTATTTCACCTTAGATTATTTGTAAGAATTTCTAATTCATTGTCATCCTGTACATCCGGAAAAACTTTGGGAACAATTTAAGGGGCAAATTTCAGAAGACTATTCAAGAATTGGCAATATTGAAGCCGAAAAAAAAAGCTTATAGAAATATAAAATCAATGTTATTAAATGAAGGATATTGTTTAACTGATTTTCAGGGATTATTAGATACAGATGAAAATTTCTCTGAGCAGGTTGATCAAATAGGTATTTTTGAACATATCAAGATAGAAGAGCAGAATTATACTAAATTAAATGTTGAACAAAAAAATATAGTTGATTATATACTTGAAGGCACAACAGATTCTTCTTTTAGTAGTTCTAAATGCTTATATATTAATGGTTGTGGAGGATCTGGAAAAACTTTTTTATATATTACATTATGGCATTTATTAAAAAGTAAAGGAATAAATGTTTGCAGTATGGCACTTACAGGCATAGCTGCCACACTGCTTCCTAACGGGAAAACTGTACATAAACTCTTAGGTTTACCTGTTCCACTGTACAGTGATTCATCTTCAAATATTAAAGTTCAGTCAAAAGAAGCACTCTTTTTAAAAAATATTGATGTTTTTATTTGGGATGAAGCACCAATGGCTCCAAAATATGCCTTAGAAGTTATGGATAAGTTATTAAGAGATATAATGAAATCAAATGAAGTTTTTGGTGGAAAAATTGTAATCTTAGGAGGAGATTTTCGACAAATTTTACCGATAAAAGAAAGAGGTACTAGATCAGAAATAATAAATTTAACAATAAAAAATAGTTACTTATGGAAACATTTTAAAAAGTACACATTAACAGAAAATATGAGAGCTTTACCAGAGGAAACAGAATTTGTAGATTTTCTACTTAAAGTTGTCAATGGCGAATTAAACGATACAGATGATAACGTCGAATTACCAGAACATATTATTCAACAAGGAAATATAGATATTGCTGAAGAAATGTATGGTCATTTGATACAACAGAAAAAAATTAAGGATTTGTTAATGTGTGCAATTTTAGCACCAAGAAATGTTGATGTTGATGATATTAATAAGAGGATGGTAAATCTCTTAGATAGTAAAGGTGAAAAAATATATAAAAGTATTCATTCTACTGAAAATTGTGATAATGGAAAATTTTCTGAAACTTTATTACCAGAATATTTGAATACTCTCTTTTCACCTTCTTTACCACCACATGAATTACATTTTAGAATTAACCCTTTAAGTACGGGAAGGACAGATTTTTTTATCGAAGATTCAAGGTCGTGGTTCTCTGTATTCACGTATGACAAAAATTTGTCAGGCACCATTCCTTAAGTATTTTTTTTCCCTCTTTCAGAATCCGTCATTGAAATTGCAAAAAAACTAAATTTAAAAAAGATGTGGCCATTTTTTTAAACAAAAACACGAAATTTTAAAAGTTTTTTGTCAAAAAAAATTTTTTTTCATAGACTAAAAGTTACAATATAAGCTGCTCACCTGAAAATATCGCGTCCGCAATACCCAAGCTTTACCAATGTGAAACACGTTTAAAACATTTCAAGATGGTGGTTTTAAAAATGGCGGTAGAAGAGATTTTTTCAAATAATAATATAATTTTATTTTCCAAAAACAAAAAAAATTTTTTATTTTTTTATACTTATTATCCAAATGTTTTTGGGTCGCTGATTACGAATCTGATGTCAGTTTTGAAAAATTTAATATGGCGGAGAAAATTTTTGAAAATTTGTCGTAGTCGAAAACTCGTTACTCGGGGGTTTTTGGCGTCGCTGATTACGAATCTGAGGTCGGATTTTAAAAATTGGAAATCGCGAATCCAATATGGCGGACAAAATTTTTGAAAATTTGTCGTAGTCACTTAAAATTTATCACTCGGGAGTTTTTGGGGTCACTTATTACGAATCTGATCTCAGTTTTTTAACATTCAAAATGACGGATCCAATATGTGGGACAAAGTTTTTAAAAATTTATTGGATTAGCGAGAAGTTCATTACTCGAGGAATGCTGGTATCTCTGATTAGAAATCTAATGTCTATTTTTCAAAATTCAAAAAGACGGTTCAATTTAGAGTTTGAGTTTTAAAGATTTTTACTTTCTCTGGCCATCATAATATTATGATGTTTCCGACTCTATCCGCGAGGAGGTAAACGTGAAATGAAGAGTCTTAATTTTTTTGTATTTTAATTTTTTTTAATTATCTTTATGATTATCATGCCACCTTATCCAACAAAAAACTTTTTGAAAACTTTACAGAACAGCAATGCCTCGACAGATTTTTTACAATTAAAAAGAAACATACAATGCTCTTAAAGTAATGATTAAACTCCATAAAACCCAGCACAAGTTCCCCAAATTTTAGAAACATTTCGTAAAAAAATAAATTTTTGGCCTTTTTGTAAAGTGCTAAATTCATTAAGAAGATGATTAAATTTTACGAACGATATTTATTGCGGGACAGAAGCTGAAAATAATAATGTATTGAGTAATTTTGCTTTTAGAACAAGCATTGTACTAAAAATAATAGGACGTTTACTACTGTTGACTGCTCCCAAACAATGGCTTAATTATCACATCTTCTATGATAATCTCGTTTGTACCCTTTACGAATTTTAAGTGACTACGAAGAATTTCAAAAATTTTGTCCGCCATATTGGATTCGCGATTTCCAATTTTTAAAATCCGACCTCAGATTCGTAATCAGCGACGCCAAAAACCCCCGAGTAACGAGTTTTAAGTGACTACGACAAATTTTTAAAGATTGTGTCCAACATATTGGATCCGCCATTTTGACTTTTTAAAAACTGACATCAGATTCGTAATCAGCGACGCCAAAAAGCCCCGAGTAACAAATATTAAGTGACTACGACAAATTTTCAAAAATTTTGTCCGCCATATTGGATCTGCCATTTTGAATTTTTAAAAACTGACATCAGATTCGTAATCAGCGACCCCAAAAACATTTAGATAATAAGTATCAAAGAAATTTAATTTTTTTTTTGTTTTTGGAAAATAACATTATATTATTATTTGAAAAAATTCCTTCCACCGCCATTTTAAAACCGCCATCTTGAAATTTGTTTAAACGCGTTTCATATTAGTAAAGCTTAGGTATTGCGGACGCGATATTTTTAGGAATAGTGCCTGACAAATTTTTATCATACGTAAATACAGAGAACCACTATCTTGAATCTTCGATAAAAAATCTGTCTTTCCCGTCCTTAAAGGGTTAATTCCGTTGTAATGCTTATTAGAAATCTTAGTATTAATGAAGGATTATGTAACGGAACAAGGTTAATTGTTTTAGATTTATCACATAATGTTATTAAATGTCAAATATTAACGGGAGATAAGAGTGGAAATATTGTCTTTTTACATAAAGTAACTTTATATTATGAAAATTTATATCCGTTTACTTTTAAAAGAAGACAATTTCCTATAAAATTAGCTTTTGCAATGACTATTAACAAGTCTCAAGGACAAACATTTAACAGAATATATAGATTTAAGAAGAGATGTATGTAATCACGGTCAGATGTATGTTGCATTATTGAGGGTACGTTCATTTGAATCTGTAAAAATATATTTAGGAGATAATAGAAGTAATATGTATATAAAAAATCAGTCGGAGAAGCAGGCGCAATGCGCCTACATCATAGGGTTTCGTGGCGTAAAATGATAAATAAATAATAATTTATCAATTACCATAGCAACGGTTGCCATGGCGATGGTTGTTATGACAACCGTTACCATAGCAACCGTTACCATAGCAACGGTTGCTATGGCAACCATTACGTAAGGCGTAAGGCCTTAAGACATAAAACATAAGACGTAAGACATAAGACATAAGACATAAGACATAAGACATAAGACATAAGACATAAGACATAAGACTTAAGACTTAAAAACTACGGACGGACACCGAAGTCTCGCTATAAGGGTTTTGGCCCTTGGCCACGAAACCCTAAAAATTATGTTTATAGTGAAATTTTTGAATAATTAAGGAACCGGATTTAACAAAAAATGATATTATATTATATTATCTTATATATTATATTATATTATATTATATTATATTATATTATATTATATTATATTATATTATATTATATTGTATTATATTATATTATATTATATTATATTATATTATATTATATTATATTATATTATATTATATTATATTATATTATATTATATTATATTATATTATATTATATTATATTATATTTCATCTGAGATTTCAGATGAAAATGTTAATAATCAGTTGCACAAAATTATAATGCTACAGAATATTCACGGTCCTTGGGGAGACTGGTTGATGGTAAATGTTCTAAAAACTTTCCTAAGTCTTTTCAAGAAGAAACTATATTTGAAGATGATTGTTATGTGAAATATCGTAGAAGATTAACTCGAAAAACTTATGACACATGAATTACATTTGCGAATATATTCCATTGTAATGCTTATTAGAAATATGAGTATTAATGAAGGTTTGTGTAATGATACGAGATTGTTAGTTTTAGATTTATTAAATAATGTTATTAAATGTCAAATATTAAGAGGTGATAAAGCTGGAAATATTGTTTTTTTACGTCGTGTTACATTATTTTGTGATAATGTTTATCCATTTACATTCAAAAGAAGACAATTTCCTATTAAATTAGCATTTGCAATGACCATAAATAAATCTCAAGGACAAACTTTTCAAAAAATTGCTTTAGATTTAAGAAAGGATGTTTTAATCACGGTCAATTATATGTATCACTTTCTAGAGTACGTTCTTTTCCATCATTAAAAGTATACTTGGGAAATCAAAGAAGTTATAAAAACATAAAAAATTATGTATTTCGTGAAATTTTGGAATAAGTTATTTTCTAATATTAAAATAACTACATTTGTAAATTGGTAATTGTGATTCTTTATTAATCATTTATTTATTTTTCGAATGATTTTTTTCATTTCATATTAATATTATATTCATATAATTAATTATATAATTTATATAATATATAATTAATTTAATATAATTAATTATATATAATTAATTATTTATATAATATATAATTAATATAATTAAATAATTATTATAATTAATATTTTTCTATTTTATAAAAAATTTTGTATAAATGACTGATTTGTTAATTAAAAATTTTAGCATAAAAGAATATCGATAAAATAAAATTTGATGTTATGGAAATCAGTTTAAATAAATATGATTGTATTAAAAAAGACAGTTGTTAATTAACTGAATAAAATAGTTGTTTATAGTATTAAAAGTGACTAAAAACGAACTGAAAAGGTCATATAACTGTGCAACCTGTATCGCGACAACGTAAGGCTGGTTGCCGTTTCATTCTGTAATTTCATACGACACATAGTGGTCGGAGAGACCCTATTTTATGCGAAAAATTAAAAGACTGCACCGATTGCAACGAAACTTTAGGATATTCTTAATTTCGTCATACTAAATAAGAATATATCATAAAATTTGACAGTTGACAGCTATCAAAGTGACTGTCAATTTTTTAAAAAATGAGTAAATCTATATAAAAATTTTATCTATAAGATTTTTAGGCTCACTGATATCGAATTTTGCGTAAAATTTATAATTTGACAGTTGACAGCTGTCAAAGTGACTGTCAGCTTTATAAAAATTAAGAAAATGTTTATAAATATAACTATTACATTTGCAGACTGAGTAGTCACAATATTGATATCGAACTTAAACTTTGACAGTTACCTTCTATCACTGCATATCACTGAATTTCTTTTTTAAGATAAATTAACAATTAAAATGGAAGAAGGTAATTTAATAATAACATATTTTTATAGTGACTGAGATACAAAAAATAACAAAACGTTAAGTACATTATTTTTGAATCATCAAAATAATTGAAATAACTATAATAATAATATTGACAATTCTTGATAATTCTTTATCAACTTTATTGGTTAAAATATGCAAGAAATTTAATAATTTAATATAAATAGAAGCTACTAAACTCACTTTTAGAAATAAACAAATATTTTTCAGGACTAAAATGTAAGAAATTATTTACATATTACTTTCTATCTTTTAGATTCATCAACAGATATATGAAAAACCTTTGAATACCAAATTTTGTAGAAACTGAACAATTTTTAAAAATATTTGACGCCATATTGGAACCGCCATTTTAAAATTTTGAAAATAGATTTCACATTTCTCAAGAAACACAATAAAAATCACTTGTAAAAAATACCTACCATGAATTAATTGAATATTTAATGTTATAATCCACTTTTTGTCATTTGGAACTACTGTTGTAATCGGACTCATGAAACAAAAATGTCAAAAAAATTTTTTGGCGCAAGTTTGCGCAGCTGTTTTTTCCGTAGGTCATTAAAGGATACTTTGGACTACTCTTCTAAAAGAGAATTAGGATCGTACTCGGTCGTACTTTTTTTGTATACCATTTTAAAAAAAATTATTCAAATAAAAAGATATATTATAAAGCAATTGATATTTTATTAACAAATTTTTTTTAGTTATAATTATTCAAGAAAACATCTTTTTTTAAGCGTGAGAAATGACATAAAATCGTTAAATATTTTTAATATTGACTCCTGGAGTACAAAAACTTGTTAAGAGAACTCATGTTATAAAGGGTAAAAAATGTCACTTATAAAATTCGCATTTTAAACATATATATCGCCTTTCCCAATCAATTCTATTGTAAATACTAATCAGTTTTGAAATCTAGGAACACTTATGAGTAAGAATCGCTTTATCTAATTTAATTTAACGCAATTTAAAAATTACCATTTTTCGCATAAAATAGTATACCTCCGACCACAGTGCGACATCAAACTTCAAAATTGTAAGTAACTGTAAATGTTTAAACTAATCATTGTTAATAAATAATCACATAAAAAAATATGCATATAATTATTTAACGAAAACCCGTAATTTCTTCAAAGTAAAACGATTCCACACTTAAAAATAAATGTTAAGACTTAACAACTTGATAAATCAGCGAATTATCTCTTTTTTATTTCTTAATAAAACTACCCTTGTATTAGCTCGAGAGTAAAACTAGCTATTAAAAATAAAACATTCTTTAAGAAAATCCAAATTGCTTTGTTAAAAAATTAATATTTTATAATAAATAAAACATAAAGGTTATTTTAAAGCTTGTTGTGACTTCACAACTCAAGTATTACGTAACATTACTGGAATGTTGCAGTAATGTTAAATGTAATGTTGGTAACATTACAGTGTAACATTGCAGTAATATTAAAATGTCAGCCCTAAGGTAGTACTATAGGTAACGTTGCAGTAACATTACCATGTAATGTTACAGTAATGTTTCTGCAATGTCACTGTAATATTATGGACGCATGATTATTCTCCAAATGTAATTTTTTCGAAATGTCATTTTACCAAACTGCACTTTTGCGAAAAGTCATTTTTCCAAAAAAGCCATTTTATCGAAAAGCCATTTTTGCAATTAGCAATTTTTCCGAAAAGTCATTTTTACGAATGGTCGTTTTTGCAATTGTCGTATTTGCGATAAGCTATTTTTGCGAATTGTCATTTTTGCAAATTTTTTTGATAAATGTTGTTTTTGCGAATTGTCACTTTTGCGAATCACCATTTTACGAATTGTTACATTTGCGAAAACTCATTTTTGCGAATTGTTATTTTTGTGACAATTACTATAGTAAACTTGTATGCATGTAGAGATTCACCATACCAATTTTCGCAAAAATTACAATTCGTAAAAATGATTTTTCGCAAATGTGACAATTCGCAAAAATGACTTTTTGCAAATGTGACAATTCGTAAAAATGGCGGTTCGCAAAAATAACAATTCTTAAATATGACAATTCGCAAATGTGACAATTCGCAATAATGTCTTTTCGCAAAAATTACAATTCTCAATAATAACTTTTTGCAAAAATGGCTTTTTGATAAAATGGCTTTTCGCAAAAGTGCAGTTCGTCAAAATGACATTTCGGATGTTCTCTTTTGAATAAATTTTCATATCATTAAATAAATTTTTTAACCTCTATAATTATAAAGATTAAGAAATAAAATTAATTTTCATAATAGAGTTGAAGTTAGACAGCTAGAGTTAGTTTTGATTTTAACGTTGTAATAAAATGACATGATGCACGCATAGAAAGGGTTTGCTGTGGCAGCGAGTAGTTTCCTGCCACAACAAACTTGTTCGTTGAAATAGGGACAGCGAAAAAGTTCGCCACTGTAAATTGTTTGCTGTGGTAACTAACTTTCTGAGATTTCACAGCAAACATTTGTTTACTGCTGCAGCTAATTCCTTTTTTTCCGTGATGTAAGTGTATTAGGATTAAAAATTGCATTGCAAAATAGAGGAGAAATTTGGGCGCGTGTAGCGCGCCATTTTAGAGACTAGTATTTATTAAATTTTAAACAAACTCATGTTATAAAAGATATAAATGTAAAGAATTTTAAAGAAATAATGTTAATTGTGATTTTGTTTGTTGGCTGACATTGTTTCTTTAATATAGATTTTGCACAACATCATTAAAAGAAATGTTGTTAGAGAGAGAGAAAAAAAATTAACCAAACAAATTTATATAAAAGAAAAATTGAAAATTTCTGATTTTCTGCCTCATACCCCCCTTTTTATGCGCTGTCGTCCCTTGACAGCCCTTTTTACAATTAAAGTAATTTTGTTGTTTTCTGTTAACATTTGAAATAATCCTTTAATTAAAGTCAAAATTTTTTTAATGATTCGTTTCCTTTTTTTTGTTTTAGGAACATTTTTACAGAAATGCTTGCTTTTATTTCATTTGGTTTACAATGGCATATAGTAATGGCGTTGATTAATACATTCTTTGTTTTTATTTAATGTAACACTTAAAATTCAGATTTTAATTTAAAGATCTAGCGTGGTAAAGACATGTTTTATTTAAATTTAATTTTACATGAATTTATTGTATTTTACCAAACTAGATATTTTTTTTGGATAAATAACCTGGTTTATTTGGGCAGGGAGTCAATTCAACCTTTTCCAATCCTACAAATACTCGATTCTGCAAGGCCAACTGTACAAAATAATATTCTACATGCTGATTAATTCTTCATTGACCGACTCTATAGAACCCAACTGTACAAGGCATAAGAAATATCAAACAGTAAAATCAATGTCCGACTGTTCAATGACCGACTCTACAAATTCCGATATCCATTATTATTATAATTAAAAATTCTGACTCTTCAATGACCGACTCTACAAATTATAATTTTAATTAATAAGACAGTTAGGAAACCCGACTCTTCAATGACCGACTCTACAAATTATAATTTTAATTAATAAAACAAATAAAAATCCCGACACTTCAATGACCGACTCTACAAATTACAATCTTAATTAATAAGACAGTTAGGAAACCCGACTCTTCAATGACCGACTCTACAAATTATATATTACAATTTTAATTAATAAGACAGTTAGAAAACCCGACTCTTCAATGACCGTCTCCACAAATTATATATTATAATTTTAATTAATAAGACAGTTAGAAAACCCGACTCTTCAATGACCGACTCTACAAATTATAATTTTAATTAATAAGACAGTTAGAAAATCCGACTCTTCAATGACCGACTCTACAAATTATATATTACAATTTTAATTAATAAGAGAGTTAGGAAACCCGACTCTTCAATGACCGACTCTACAAATTATAATTTGGATTGATATGGTAATTAAAAATCCCGACTCTTCAATAACCGACTCTTCAAATTGCAATTTGGATTGATAGACAATTAGAAAAACCGACTCTTCAATGACCGACTCAACAAATTATAATTTTAATTAATAAGACAGTTAGAAAATCCGACTATTCAATGACCGACTCTACAAATTATAATTTTAATTAATAAGAGAGTTAGGAAACCCGACTCTTCAATGACCGACTCGACAAATTATAATTTTAATTAATAAGACAGTTAGAAAACCCGGCTCTTCAATGACCGACTCTACAAATTATAATTTGGATTGATATGGTAATTAAAAATCCCGACTCTTCAATTTACAATTTGGATTGATAGACAATTAGAAAATCCGACTCTTCAATGACCGACTCTACAAATTATATATTACAATTTTAATTAATAAGAGAGTTAGGAAACCCGACTCTTCAATGACCGACTCTACAAATTATAATTTGGATTGATATGGTAATTAAAAATCCCGACTCTTCAATGACCGACTCTTCAAATTGCAATTTGGATTGATAGACAATCAGAAAAACCGACTCTTCAATGACCGACTCAACAAATTATAATTTTAATTAATAAGACAGTTAGAAAATCCGACTCTTCAATGACCGACTCTACAAATTATAATTTTAATTAATAAGAGAGTTAGGAAACCCGACTCTTCAATGACCGACTCTAAAAATTATAATTTGGATTGATATGGTAATTAAAAATCCCGACTCTTCAAATTGCAATTTGGATTGATAGACAATCAGAAAAACCGACTCTTCAATGACCGACTCAACAAATTATAATTTTAATTAATAAGACAGTTAGAAAATCCGACTCTTCAATGACCGACTCTACAAATTATAATTTTAATTAATAAGAGAGTTAGGAAACCCGACTCTTCAATGACCGACTCTAAAAATTATAATTTGGATTGATATGGTAATTAAAAATCCCGACTCTTCAAATTGCAATTTGGATTGATAGACAATCAGAAAAACCGACTCTTCAATGACCGACTCAACAAATTATAATTTTAATTAATAAGACAGTTAGAAAATCCGACTCTTCAATGACCGACTCTACAAATTATAATTTTAATTAATAAGAGAGTTAGGAAACCCGACTCTTCAATGACCGACTCTAAAAATTATAATTTGGATTGATATGGTAATTAAAAATCCCGACTCTTCAAATTGCAATTTGGATTGATAGACAATCAGAAAAACCGACTCTTCAATGACCGACTCAACAAATTATAATTTTAATTAATAAGACAGTTAGAAAATCCGACTCTTCAATGACCGACTCTACAAATTATAATTTTAATTTTAATTAATAAAACAATTAAAAATCACGACTCTTCAATGACCGACTCTACAAATTATAATTTTAATTAATAAGACAGTTAGGAAACCCAACTCTACAATGACCGACTCTACAAATTATAATTTTAATTAATATGACAATTAGAAATCCCGACTCTTCAATGACCGACACTCCAAATTATAATTTTAATTAATAAGACAGTTAGAAAACCCGACTCTTCAATGACCGACTCTACAAATTATAATTTTAATTAATAAAACAAATAAAAATCCCGACTCTTCAATGTCCGACTCTACAAATTATAATCTTAATTAAAAAGGCAGTTAGGAAACCCGACTCTTCAATGACCGACTCTACAAATTATATATTACAATTTTAATTAATAAGACAGTTAGAAAACCCGACTCTTCAATGACCGACTCTACAAATTATAATTTTAATTAATAAGACAGTTAGAAAACCCGACTCTTCAATGACCGACTCTACAAATTATAATTTTAATTAATAAGACAGTTAGAAAACCCGACTTTTCAATTAATTACCATATCAACCCAAATTATAATTTGTAGAGTCGGTCATTGAAGAGACGGGTTTTCTAACTGTCTTATTAATTAAAATTATAATTTGTAGAGTCGGTCATTGAAGAGTCGGGTTTTCTAACTGTCTTATTAATTAAAATTATAATATATAATTTGTAGAGTCGGTCATTGAAGAGTCGGGTTTCCTAACTGTCTTATTAATTAAGATTATAATTTGTAGAGTCGGTCATTGAAGAGTCGGGATTTTTAATTGTTTTATTAATTAAAATTATAATTTGTAGAGTCGATCATTGAAGAGTCGGTTTTTCTAATTGTCTATCAATCCAAATTGCAATTTGAAGAGTCGGTCTTTGAAGAGTCGGGATTTTTAATTACCATATCAATCCAAATTATAATTTGTAGAGTCGGTCATTGAAGAGTCGGGTTTTCAAACTGTCTTATTAATTAAAATTATAATTTGTAGAGTCGGTCATTGAAGAGTCGGGTTTTCTAACTGTCTTATTAATTAAAATTATAATTTGTAGAGTCGATCATTGAAGAGTCGGTTTTTCTAATTGTCTATCAATCCAAATTGCAATTTGAAGAGTCGGTCATTGAAGAGTCGGGATTTTTAATTACCATATCAATCCAAATTATAATTTGTAGAGTCGGTCATTGAAGAGTCGGGTTTTCTAACTGTCTTATTAATTAAAATCGTAATATATAATTTGTAGAGTCGGTCATTGAAGAGTCGGTTTTTCTAATTGTCTATCAATCCAAATTGTAAATTGAAGAGTCGGGATTTTTAATTACCATATCAATCCAAATTATAATTTGTAGAGTCGGTCATTGAAGAGCCGGGTTTTCTAACTGTCTTATTAATTAAAATTATAATTTGTAGAGTCGGTCATTGAAGAGTCGGGTTTTCTAACTGTCTTATTAATTAAAATTATAATATATAATTTGTGGAGACGGTCATTGAAGAGTCGGGTTTCCTAACTGTCTTATTAATTAAGATTATAATTTGTAGAGTCGGTCATTGAAGAGTCGGGATTTTTAATTGTTTTATTAATTAAAATTATAATTTGAAGAGTCGGTCATTGAAGAGTCGGGTTTTCTAATTGTCTATCAATCCAAATTGCAATTTGAAGAGTCGGTCATTGAAGAGTCGGGATTTTTAATTACCATATCAATCCAAATTATAATTTGTAGAGTCGGTCATTGAAGAGTCGGGTTTCCTAACTCTCTTATTAATTAAAATTATAATTTGTAGAGTCGGTCATTGAAGAGTCAGGATTTTTAATTATAATAATAATGGATATCGGAATTTGTAGAGTCGGTCATTGAACAGTCGGACATTGATTTTACTGTTTGATATTTCTTATGCCTTGTACAGTTGGGTTCTATAGAGTCGGTCAATGAAGAATTAATCAGCATGTAGAATATTATTTTGTACAGTTGGCCTTGCAGAATCGAGTATTTGTAGGATTGGAAAAGGTTGAATTGACTCCCTGCCTTTATTTGATTGACACTGTTTATGATTCGGATAATTTTAGTTACATTTAATTTCAGCTCTATTGTAATTTGATAAACGTACACATTATTTTATAATTAGCAGTGTAAGTACACATTTTCTATTAAATTTAGACGAAGAATACATGTGAAAGATTGTTCTTTTAACAAACTTAATAACGTAACTTCGCAATATTTAAATTTAATTTGAATATGAGTTGTCTTCAACTTAAAAATACTTTGTATACAATTTTTGTTTTCTAAATCAAAAGAATTATTCGTTTTTCAGTAAAAGTATAACTTGTAATGGTTGTATAAAATTGTTTGTAAAAAATATTTTTATTATACAACATTGATATATATATATATATATATATATATATATATATATATATATATATATATATATATATATATATATGTCGTAGGCAAATAGAAGAATCAGGCATTTAGCTTAATTCCTAGGCATTAAGCTAAATTTAGGCAAATAGAAGAATGCACATGAGGAGGACGCGCATTCTTCTATCTGCCTGGATTGAGTCAGTCATTAAGCTTATTGCCTAGGAAATAAGCTAACTGCCTGAAGTGTCCTCCTCGGCAAATAGAAGAATGCACATGTGGTGAACGAACATTCTTCTATTTGCCTGGATGTAGTTAGTCATTAAGCTTATTGCCTAGGCAATAAGCTAACTGCCTGAAGTGTCCTCGGCAAATAGAAGAAATACAATATTCTATGACCGTATATAAACATAGATATAAAAATAAACTTTTTGAACACTTAATTAGAAATAAACGTCAATTTGTATTATTATTTAAAAGAGATTTGAAAATAAACTTTCGAAACACTAATTTATTAGAATGAATAATTGTAGTCATTTAGAAGTATTCGCTAATTAGTATTTATTTTATAATATTCAGAATAAAATTCAGTTTCTCGATATTCCTGAAAGGTAACGGTTGACAATTTTTCCCAATAATTTAAAAATGGAATTAAATATAGTGGATCAATTAGATTTTGAAAAAAAGTGCGATGAAGTGATGAGCAAAAAGTCTAGTAACAGCTTCTAATCAATGCCAAAACAATAGGTGTTCGTGTTTTAAATCGAAATTAAAATGTAATTCACGATGTCATCAGTCTACAACTTGTTGCAACAAATAAGAATATTATTGGAATTATTATACATTAAATACAAATTGACGTTTATTTCTAATTAATTAAGTGTTCAAAAAGTTTATTTTTATATCTATGTTTATATACGGTCATAGAATATTGTATTTCTTCTATTTGCCGAGGACACTTCAGGCAGTTAGCTTATTGCCTAGGCAATAAGCTTAATGACTGACTCAATCCAGGCAGATAGAAGAATGCTCGTTCACCACATGTGCATTCTTCTATTTGCCTAAATTTAGCTTAATGCCTAGGAAGTAAGCTAAATGCCTGATTCTTCTATTTGCCTACGACATATATATATATATATCTATATATATATATATATATATATATATATATATATATATATATATAAATATCTATATATTTGTTGTATTTTCAGAATCAAATTAATTTTGGATACTCTTGATATTTTTCATGCTTTAAAAAAAAAATTTATAAACTAGTTCAAGAAAATACAGTTCTTTGAGTAATGACGTTTTTTACGTAAAAATATTTTAAATGCTTATAACTCGGTCAAAATTTGATCAAAGTGGACTTTTTTATAATGACCCTTTTTGTTTTCACACATAGTTTGTAAATTACGTACTATTTTCTTTTAAATTTTGTAATACTTCTGACAAGGAAACGTATTCAAAATAGTCCTCAAATTTGATTTTTATTGAATTATTACAAAACATCGTAGCGAGAAAAATTTGGTTTAATTAGGACTTTTAAAAAAATGTGTATATTTAGCCATAGTTTATCTTGATTTGGTTTATGAAATGTACTAAGATTTATTAAAAAAAAGTGAACTTTGTGCTTCTTTTTAAATGTTTTTCAATAAGAAATTTAATATTCATAATAATTTAATATTCTTCCCTTTTTTTAATAAAAAGAGGAAGAATTAAATTGTTTTCTTAATGCGAAAGCACTGTGTAAAATGTTTTTAAGAATTTGCTTTTGCATCATATTTCGATTGATTTATTTTTTTTAGCTTTCTAAAAGAAATATTTTTATTTCTGCTTTTATCTTTTCCAAAAAAAATTTTTTTTAATATTAAAAGTTTCAATTTATTATTTTTTTAAACTTGATAATTTATATAATTTGTTATTGATGTTAAAACAGTTTCATTTATGCTCGAAATGTAATGTGTTCTTTCTTTGATGTTACTGTTTTATAGTTTTTAAAGTGTTATAAGAAAATTAGTTGCATTTTCTAGAAGTATTTTAAGCATATTTTAATTTACAATTTAGCATATTTTAATTAGAACATCCATAAAACGTAATATTGAATATTTTAATGAATATTATAATTATTCATTATGAAGACATATTACTGATATTTTGAACTTCAATTCGAACATAAATTTGGTTAATTTTTTAGTATTAATAAAGATTATATATACAGTTGTTGTTTGAAATAATGGTAGGGCTTTCTTTTCTTCTCTTATTTCTTACATAACATTGAATAAGTATTTTAACCATGCAAGTTTTGTTTTAATTAAAAATTTTATTTTAATACCGATTTTCAGTGAAGGTGTTTTGTTTATGTCTCCTGTATTTAGACTCAACCATTTTTAAAGCTAGTTAAGTGATTTAATTTCTATATATTTTGTTTAAAAAATTTTATGAGAAATTGTTTTCTTATAAATTTGTGTATTCAATAATGTTATAATATTTAGACCTCTTTTTTTCAATTGTAAAATTTTAAATAGAATTTTTGATTTTTGAAATTCTGATTCAATTTTTTTGTGCTAATTTGAAAATATTTATTTGCCTTAAATTAATGTTTAAAGAAAAATTAGGTATCCTAATTTCGAAGGTTATTAAAATGCTGAGATAGACTTTATTGTTCCATGCGTTATAACTTTGCTTTTTAGACACTGTGTATATTTTGGATATTAATTTCATTAAAATACACTTTTTTAATTTATCGCCTATAATTTTTTGAGAACAAGAATAATAATTACGTAAAAGTGAATGAGAATTTAATTATCTATGTAAGTATTTCTTTCAATGTATACTTCCTACTGACCCAGTCACCTGAGATGTAACCTTACACAGTGTCGCGTATCCAAGTTTGTACACCTGATTAATTTTATACATTTTGTTTATATTTTATTTCAATCAGTAATTTTTGTACTTAAAAATTGTACTGTGGTAGGACCTTAAAAAAATGATCCAGAAATTAATGTTACTTTTAATTGTGAATAATATTGAACAATAAAAACATTATAGCATGAAACTCAAAAACATTGAAATCTTTGAAAATCTAAAGTTTATTTTTTTTATATGACAAATGATTATGAGCTAACCTTTCGAAAATTATTTTTTGTATCAGTTGAGTCTTTGTTTAATTTTTTTTAAATATCTAACAATAATTGAGTATATTTCTCTTTCTGTGATAAAGTCATTAGAAAATTTTTTTTTAATATTAGTAGTTTAATGTTAGCTATTCATTAATCTTAGTGACATTTGTTTACTGTTTTTCATAAAACTTTAAGATTTATTTTCTTTAGTGTTTTTTTGTATTAAAGAATTCTCTTAAAGTATTATTGGCAAATATTTAAACCTTACAAGTTAGTCAAAAACATAATTTGATTAGAGCTTAAATGTCATTTGTTTTATTAGTAATTCAGCTTATAAGTTAGATTGTTATTCAATAAGATCATAGTACTTGATATTTTTATATGAAGATAAAACAACATGCGTTATCCTTTTTTTTAATATTATTGTTTTGATGAAGTTCAGTTCATGTCTATTTATAGAAACAAGCAAAATATTTACAGCATTTCTATTTTTATTGTTATATTTTGATGCGGTAATTACTTCCTAACAAACGATATTCAATAAAATTATTTACCCACATTTATAAAACATGCATATTTTGTATTTATAAGTATTTATTTGCTTAACTCTATATATTTTTCTTAAAATTTAATAACTCTAGATGTATATATCCCTTATAGTATTAATAAAATTTTATTTAAGTTCTATATCCCATTTAATCAAGTAATAAGTATAATAAGCTATGATATACTTTTTGTTCTATGGTTTTCTATTATGTTTTTATATGAACCCTTTATTTTAAATTGAACGATTATTATATAGTTTGTTTATGATATTTCAAGCCCAAAAAAAAGAAGCTTTCTTATGCTTAACCAATACCCAACCTGTTGAAGCTAAGCTTTGTTTCTAGTATTTTTAGTGTTTTACTTCGTAATATTTTATTTTCTTGAAAATAATGCACATTTAAGTTGTGCTTTAAATTTCTACTAAGATTCATTCCTTTGTATTAGACCAGATAGATTTCTTTTTCCTCAATAATTGCTTTCACTAAAATAATCCATTTTCTTTTTCTGTCATCTATTTTTGAATTCAGGTTTTCCAAAATGTTCTTCTGTGTGAATGGCAATAGTCTTGTTGTGCGAAAATTTTGCAGAATAAGAGTGGTTAGTGTCATTGTCTTCTTTTTCTTCTTCATGTTTATAGTATCTGTTTTTCTTTCGAATTTGTATACTTCTCCATTTTTTATTTCGTTTTTCTCATTCGATTCGAGTAAAAATTTATCAAAAAAATATTTTTGATGTTTTTCTGATAATTTGCTATTTGTTTCAAACATTTCCAAACTTTCTTGATTCACACTTCTTTGAGATGAAAAAGTCTTATTTATGGGAAATTCTTCTTCCTCAGCATATGTATCTGCTAAATTGATGACGTCTTCATTTACCATTTGACCACTAAATTCTTCTTCTTTTCTTCCTTCTGAACTTTTCACATCAAATTGTTCTTCATCTAATGATTTGATTTTACCCAGGAGTTTTCCTTTTCTTAGTTCGATAATAGGACTGTCGGAATCTACTATTGTATTATCTGGAAGTTTTTCATTGATACTGATATTTTCTTCTGTAGTATCTGTAATGGGACTTATATATAACGACGTTTGTTTAATTTCTAAAGTTTCCTCTGGATTATGAATTACTTTCTTATCACTTGATTCTTCGTTTTCTGTTTGAAGGTGTGGTTCTTTTACGGAGTGCGATACATTATGATCCAATTGTTTTTTGTCCTTTGAAGGGCTTTGGTTTCTGAGTGAATCCTTAAATATAATTGGTGGTGTTATGAAGTCATGATCATATACTTTTTTACTTTTAAACCTGGTTTCTATGAAATCATTTGTTTCGAAATTGTCATTTACAAAATATGGCTTCTCATAATTTATATACGAGTCATCATAGTTAAAGCATCCATAACCTCTATGTTCCTCTCTTCCGTAATCATCCTGTATGTTGTTTCTTCCATATTCGTCTCTGAGATAAATACTTTCTTCTTCGTCGATAAATCTGTGCTGTAATTTTCTGGATTCAACGTTATATTCTTGAAAATCCTGATTCTTGTTATAAAAATTTTCTCTTCCATAATCTTCCGATGTCATGTCCATATTTTGACAATGTTCTTCAAAATTCGTGTTCCTATTTTGGTTATTGAATCCATTATGGCCATGGACCCTTTTACGAGCTCGTTGCCTTTGTCGTTAGTTTCTTCTTTTCCGCTGTCGGTTACATGGTTGTTCGTATTTTTTCGATGCATCTAGTTCATACATGTTATCTTGGTTTTTCGCATTTTTATGGTTGTACCGATTCTCATGAAAATCATCTATTTCATCATCAGAATAATTAAAATCTCCGACAAAATCACTTTCTTCTATCCTATGCCCATCTTGTATAATGTTATAATTATCTTGGTATAGGTTTTTGTGCCATTGATGTCTAGAAATATTTTCTTGATCCCTTATTTCACAATTATATCCCTCCGATTTCCATCTTAGTATGTGGCCTTCTTGTAATAGTACTTCATATACTGATTTCATTTTTATTTAATTAATTTTTATTTTAATTATCTTTCAATAAAAAAATGACAACAGATTTGTTTGAAATTTATATATATATATTGTCCTCTTTAATTCTTTGCTAGTTGTGACCGGCCTTGACTTTGCAATTCTACCCATTTTGAATCGTCAGCACTCTTCCTCAATCTTCGAAATGTTTTATATATTATTTAAATAGCTGCCGCTTGTTAGTTGAAGATGCACATATCTCAATTTATGGTAAATAATAATTATTTATCAATATTTTTTAAATTGAATTTTTTTTATCAAATAAAAGTAATTAATTAAAAGTTTTTTTTTAAAACTTAAATATTTATTATTAAAAAAAATTCCCATTTTTAACAATCTTTTTTTTTAATCAATCTTTATATTAATGTTTATAAACCAAGTAAATTTTTTTATTTTAATTAATTATCATTTTAAAAAAATAAAGAGATTATCATAAAGTTAATTTGTAAAATAAAATTGTTTCAGTAAAGTGTCAAATGTCTTCTATAGCATGCTTACGTGGTCTTATTCAGTTTTTATTTTATTTGATTTAAATCTATTATTCGTTAAAATTAATATGAAGTAAAATTTATTTAGAATTATAATTTTACAATTATTTATTTTTCATTTAAATATCTTAATAGTTTAAATTAAACATTTCTACAAAAATATTCTTATTCAAAATTCTTAAAACCTTTATCCTTTATGTATAGGTTTATAATCACATTTTTTTATTATCTTTTTTTTACTTTGAGTCATCATCCTAATTAATCGTAATCACTTTTTGGTTAAAAAAATGTTTTTTAATCCTCTCACTTGTCCAAGTGTCCTACGCACTTTCGACAAGGTTGTTTTTTATTCGAGGAAAAATACCGTTTTATTGAGGGAACCAGAGCTTGCCGATTGCAATGGTAGTTACCGTTCTCAGAAACTCGACTTTAGCGAGTATAAAAGAATCTAAAATCCGCACTATTCAAAAAGTTTATTATTTCTGAAAAGAATAAATTAATTAACAATAAAATCATTCGCATAATATATGGTGCATAAGCACAAAATTCAATTCAATATGTATTTGTGTTTCGTGTAATTTTATAAGTGTCAAAAAAAATATTTTCTTCTAAAAATAACTATTTCGAACCTTTATAAATTTTTATTCTTTCAATAAAATATAAAAAAGAAATCCCACCGCTGCCACCAGTTTGTTAAGTGTGAATTCGATTATTTTAATTAATATTATTAAAGAAAATCTATATATTAAGCGAATTCAGGCTTAACTTTATCGAAAGTAATTTTCGATAAGTTAAACTAAAAGACTTAATATTTATTCACCCCAAGATAAACGTTTAACTATTCATAAAATAATTAATATTTCTGAAAAAGTAGAGGATCCCCCTTTTAAGTGTACTATTAATTCAGTACCTCCGATTAGACGGTATTTTAATTGAAAATATATAAAAAAAGAAAAAAAAGGTTGTATATGGTTGTAGACAGTAATGACACACTTCAGTTATATGAGTAGTACAAATATAAATTTTATTCAATTCATAAAACTTGAAAAATTGATAGAAAAATCGTACAATACAAGAATATAAACTATCTTTTAATTATTTACTTGTATAAATCGTAGTAAATATTATTATTAAAAAATGTCATTTTAATAGAATATAATAAATATAAGATTCTCAATATTTATATAACAATATAATATCGAATAAACAACAAACAATTTTTATTTATATAATAATTATGTTTTATGTAAATTTGTATTATGTGTGTGTATAAAATATGTAAAATGGAATAATTAATAATCAACTCACCAACTTACAATTTATTATTTTTATCAAGAATGGAAAAGTATCCTGTTACTTTTCTCAGGTGAATTACTCAGATTCACACCTGTGACAGAATCTCTTATACGAATTATTTCTTCTTTTTTTAGTATTTCCTTTAATTTGTTCTTCAATTGCTTCTTTTGTTTGATTCTTTATTATTATTATCGATATAATACTTCAAATTATTCACTTAATATTCACTTTTTGTATCCTTTTTAATTATTTATTTTCAAATCGCGTAAAAATATCAATTCACTTTAATCAATTAATGAAATAAAAATTCAAAATCAACCCTTATTTCTGGGGACAAAAATAACACCTCCGCCTTTTGCGGGAAATAAATTCACAACTATATATAATCAACCGCTTTGCGGAAAAAACAAATTATTAAAACTCTCTACCGATTTTCGGGAGGAACACTTAATTTTACGCAGCTTTACTGCGGGAGGAACAAAATCGGACTCCTTAGTTAAAATGATCGAAAGTATGGATCACACCTTGAAATTAATATAAAACGATAGAGTGGGGATGCCTGTGCACACGGCTCGCCAAACTTCGTTGTTGCCCGGCAAGCTTTTTGCAAGCTTGCAAATTCCTCAAAATGGCGTGATATAGTTCGATGCTCTGTATCCTCTATTGTCAATGTTTAAGTGTATACTTTTTCTTGGTATTTTACCAATACAATTAAGAGACTTGTCTGTGGAAAGTAACTTATAGCAAAGTAGACAAATTCCTTTTGAAATAAGAGTGATATCTATATTCTTTTAATCAATTTTAGAATTATAATTTTAAAAATAATATTGAATATTATTGGGAATGAAAACAATTGAAGAATGATTATCGTTATTTTTTAGTTTGGATATAACTTAATTATGAAAAAATAGTTTTAAGACAATTGATGAGTTAATTATGTAAAAATTCTGTTATGTCCTGATAATATGTCTATTGAGTACTTAATTCTATTTACAAAAGTCCCAAATTTTTAATGAAATTATACAATATAACAAATTTTTAATTAATGAAAAAATTAAAAATAGTTACGAAGTCATACGTAACAGTCATAAAAAAAATTTTTTAATGTTAATTTTTAAAAATTAAAAAAAGTAATTTTAATTGTTGTAGTTGATTAACATTAAGTAAAACAGGGATAAACATTCTCAAAAATATTTAAAAGATAAAATATGTGCAACAGTAATTCAAGTATTGCTTTCTTTTACTTATTTTACCCACTTTAATTTTTTTCAAAGGTAGTCTATAGCTACTTAATGTATAAGTTTGACATTAAAATTATTAATTTTTATTTCAGAAGTATCAAATGACCTAAGAAGAGAAGGCCCCTATTCTCAAATAAATTTTGGACTTGTCGCAAAAGAAATAAGAGCAACACCGTCAGATTCGTTTACAAATTTCCACATTGAAAATGTTCAAATTCAAAATTTGATCACTAAGGGTAGATTTGACTTAAGGGAATCGACAACTTCAACTTTTCCAAGTCAAAGTGCAGAAGGTATTTCTTTATTTGTGTATAAAATAAAACAACATTCTTTACTTCCCGAAAAATGTGCTTTCTAGGAATAGCTTACGTCATAATAAATAAAATTTTTAAAAAGTAGAAACATTTTTAATAATTTTTTAGAGTTCATTTTATAAAAAAATTAAAAATTTATATTTCATATTCTTTAAAATATTTTTTACTTGGCAGAAAAAGTTGGAAAGTTAAAAATACATAATTAGAGTAGTTACACCAGTAAAAGAATTGACACCAGTAAAAAATAAATTGTTTACTTATCACGATGTTTCACAAATTATAACTTTTAGCACTTAAAAAATATTTTTTAATTCCTCATTTCTTCAAAAAATAGTTTATGATAAAACAATAAAGTCAATATGCAAATTATTGTTGAAAATAATTTTTCAATTTTTTGGTTGGTTATGAATATGACAAATGTACAATGTATAAACAGAAAATAAAATACAAGTTATACACTTAAATAACATTTCTGGGTGTGTCATCAGGAAAATATAGATTGTTGAGAATATTTGCAACCATTTTCATTTATCCTTTTTTATTTTTAGGAACTGTGTTAATATAAATTTGGGGCTGTTTAAAAAATACGTAACGCGTTTTAGGGGGAGGGGGGGTCAAAGCAATTTGTTACGGTAAGGAGAAAAAATGGCGCTAATGTATATAACATTGCGTTACGTGGGGGAGGGGGGTCCAAATTTCCGAAAAATAGCGTTACATATTTTTGAACGGCCCCTTTGCCATGTTCTTTCCGATGAAAATACAACTGTTTGACTGGTCAATGTTCTTTCACTGGTAAAATATTACCTTACGTCTGGCATCAGAAATTCAAAATTTGTAGGCTCTAGACAATTTTTAATATTAAAATGTGAAAAAATCCCATTATGTCGCGTGCTTGCGATCTGCACGGTCAGCTTAATTATTTTTTTTAACCCATCAAACTTGTCAGGCCCACTCTGAGACTTTTTGCAAAACCTTCTTATCATTTCCAGGTGTGTTTTGAAAAAATAAATTTAAAAATTAATCATATCCAAAGTTAAAAAAATTAATTTGTTTATAAATTTTTTTATTTTTTTAATAAAAGATAAATAAATAAAAATAAAAAAATTAAACATAAAATAAATTCCTAATTGAAAACACGAACGTAAACCTAAGTAAAATCTACTATATCTCTCCAATTTATTTTCAATTTTATTAACATTTTTTTCTAAAAATTTTTTTTATTAATTTTCACCGTAAAAAAATAAGTATCAATTTAGAACCAATTTCGGGTATTAAAGAGTCAATTGGTTTCGGTTTATTACCAGAAATCAGCTCTAATTTGGCACTTTCTTTTTACAGTGTTATATAAACTTTTTTCATAGGAGACAGCATGCGATCTTTTGGCGAAGAAATATATGAACCAGAACCAATCGATACGTTCGAGGAAGAGGTGTTTGCAACTGATACAATTGATTTGACAAGGAATATCTCTTTCCAAAGTGATTCCGAAGCAGTAGCCACCAATCTTGGTAACATTAACAGAGCAGATCATATTTACTGTATGTACAGCGAAAAAGAGCATAACAATGTTTTACAATTTCAACCAACAACCAGCTCCGAATCAATAGGCACGGCAAGGAAAACCAACTTCGATAACACTCAAAGTATTGCGACAAAAGAGTATGTTTACTCTGGGCCCAGTGAAAAACATAATTCCAATGTTTTAGAATCCCGACCAACAACACTGAGAAAAATAAACATGACTGCGTACTGTCCAGACAGGAATGGTTCCTGTCCAAAAAAACAATTGAGTTTGGCAGCTGTCAGAGCTGTTTGGAAATGAACGATTAATGTCTAGACATTACTGATTCCTTTACAGACAGGAATGGTTCCTGTCCAGAAAGCAAAGAGTACTGTCTAATTACAAAAATTTTTTGGACAGGAACCATTCCTGTCTGGACAGTACCCAGTCATGTTTATTTTTCTCAGTGAACCTGCTCTAAAGAAACAGATTCTTCTTTTAACGCTTTCTCGAATTTCTCAGAAAATAATAATCGAACTACTATTCAACAAGGTAGCCAATTATCAAACGCCAAAACAAAACTTACAACTAATTCTGACAAGAGCAGTAATTTGTCTTTAGATAAGAATAAAAATGCTTCTAACAACATTACTTCGAAAAACGATTTCGTTGCACAGAAAAGGAAAAATCCACACATTTTCCTAAAAATGGATGAATTCGCCGCCAAAAAATTAAAACCAAAAAAATAAAACGGAAGTTATGGAAAATGAAATAATCGAATGTTGCAAAGACATTAAAAACATGAACGAGAGTGCAAAGGAATTTATTAAATTGCAGACCTCAGAAATAAAGCAGCGATTTGAAAGAGAAAAAAATATATCGAAACCTGTACATAGAGTTCAACACATTTTTTGTGAAGATGGTTTTCTCAACTTGATAAGAAAATCATGGTTGACTCTGAACGACCAAGAACAAGAAGATATCTTTTATGGACGTGTTAAGTGCAATTGAAAAAGTTGAACGACAAAATTAAATGTACCTAATTTTTACATACAGATTGTTTTTATTCATTATTTTTTGTTTAAATAACTATTTCTTATTTAATAATCGTTAATAATCGACAATAATTTAATAATTGTTCTTTCAAAGAAAATTGACAATTTTTGTTCTGTTTTATAAATTTATAATTTATTTTAGTTCACTATAGATGAATCTTACTTAATAAAATTAAAATGGGAATTCGTAATTGAAACTGTATTTATTATTATTTATTAAATCCTTCAAAGAAATTTTTTTTTTAAATTATATATCAGAAGTTATTCAAGTCTTAATTAATTAAATTTAGACATCAATGAAGAATCAGGAAAATACAAAAAAATTGTCTGTGTCAATAACGAATTAAATAAACGACTTTTTCAACTTTTTTCTCCACGGGAAAAGGGACCTTATTTACTATTGTCATAAGGTCCCTTTTCTCGTGGAGCGTCACGTATATATATAATTGTTCCTTAGCAAGGTTGTTGTTTTTCCACAAAATGAATATATTGGAGGAAAATATGGATAAACGAGAAGTATTAATAAATTTAACTTTTAAATATCCCTATTTATATAATAGAAAACATAATGACTACAAAAATGCGACAAAAAGAGGCAAACATGGCAAGAAATCGTTTCTGAAATGTTTATCATAACCAACAAATATTAAAATGTTTTATTGATACAGGATTCGCACTCATCTACAAAAACCTACAATTTACTACTTTTTTACGATTAGCTTATATTTGGATGGTTTTTTCAATTTTTGATACTAAAAGATATTTTTGAGAATTTTCACGAGGTAAAATCCGCTAATAGTTAGAATAAAAAAGTTATTCTTGAAAATTTTAGTAAAATTCTTCTTAGATACAGTTAGAAATGTTTTAAAAAAATTCTTTAAAGCAATTCAATTATTTCAAATAATTTTTGAAAATCTTTTACAGGGTTTTATTTACAGTTATTTTCGCAAACAATAAAATTCAAATATTGTCAATATCTATTATTTTATTTATTTCGATATATATTCATAAGCACAATTTAAAATTAATTCCTTGAAGAATGTAAGTATTTTTCAAAGTTTTATTAATATTCTTCGAAAGAAATGAATCATTTTCAAAAATTTTAATAAAATTCTTTGTTAGTATTCAATTTTAAGAAACAATTAGTTATTCTATCGATTATTTATTTTTATATTTAAATAATTGAAATACGTAGAATTATTTTTCAATAAGAATGAATTTAAAAATAAATTGCAGTTAAAGTTTTAAACTATAAGTAATTGAATATAGGTTACGCACCCATATATTAAAACCTACTACATAATTACTACTTTTCTTACTTTTTATTACTACTTGGGTACTTTTTATAGATTGCTACCACTAAAAGATACTATTTTTTTAGAATTTCCACTACATTATATTCGCTATTACTAGAAATATAAAAACTGTTCTCGAAAATTATAGGGGAGAGTCAGTACGGTCGGCTCACTTTTTGACTTGTACCCATGACTTCCGTTCTAGGCCGAATTTAACGTTTTCTGACATATGGTAGGCAAGATCTTCTAAAGTGGAATGTTTCTTCTGTACATCAGAAAATATTTGGGCAAAAATTGGAAAAGTTATAAACATTTAAAAAAAAAATGTCGTTACGGTCGGATCAGGTCTTTACGGTCGGTTCACCGTAGAAAATCAATGTGAAATGAAGGAATATTACTAAAAATGTCCCGTAAATTACAGAAGAATGCTGAAATGCACTTGAAAATGGCAAAAGGAACTAAAAAATTATGTAAAAATTAATCTAAAAACATTCTCAGTAAGTGAAACGTTTATAATACGTTATCGAAGGAGATGTGAAATAAGACTTTTTAAAATGTTTTACGAACGTTTTTCGAACATGAATATTTTTTTTTCACTTTAAAATGACGTGCTTCACACATCTCTACCTTAAACAAATGAATTTCCGATGTCAGAATGCACCATAATTGTAAAATAATGCGCCCCAACATGCACGATATAAAGTGAGCCGACCGTAAGTTTCGCGTCGTTTTAATTTTTTTAGCACACAGACATAAACGCACGATATAAAAACCAAATAACATACCAAAGTATTAAAGGACTCTCTAATGAATAAATTCCATCAATTTAATTTATTGTTTGCATCATTGCATCTTCCATTTTGTTTAATTAATCTTTTTCGACATTAAGTAAAAGTTTTGCTTAAAAAATTCACCACACATTTACGTTTTACGTTTGTACTGCTCGCGTACTTCATTGGAACTTAATGAAAGAGACATGAAAAGTTTTCTACCATTACTAAGAAGTATTTACATGCAATAGTAAATGGCACCAGTTTGTTACAACTGAGAAACCTGAGGTGAGCCAACCGTAAAGGTGCGCCGACCGTAGTGACTCTCCCCATAATTAAATTCTTTAAATTGATTTAATTATTTTTAAAAAATATTCCAAATTCAATTATTTAAAATAATTAAACATTAATTTAAAATGATAAAATTCAATAGTTTTCATAAATGATAAAATTTCCCCAGGAACTCAATTTATTTAGAAATGCATTTTCAAAAAAAATGTGAAAAAATAAATTATATTTATTATATATATCGAAAAAATTAATTACTTAAAGCAATGTTTATAAAATTCTTATAAAAAATTTTATTTTATTTTTAAAAATAACAAAACTTTTCACAGAAAATCAATTCTTTTCAAACATTTTAATACAATTTTTAGCAATAATTCAATTATTTTCATATAAATAATAAAACTCTTCCCAAGAATTCAATTATTTACATAAATATAATTCTTCAAAAGAATTAAGTTATGTCGATAAATAACAAAATTATTCCCGTAAATTCAACTATTTTTTGGAATTTTAGTAAAATTCTTTGCAAAATTTAAATTACTTTCATAGATAACAATATTTATCACATCACAAGAATTTAATTATTTCTAAAAGTAAGAAAATTTTCCTTGGAAGTTCAATTATTTTGAAAAATTCTATTAAAATCATTCTCAAGAATTCAATATTTTTACAAATAATAAAATGATTTTTTAAGAATTGAAATATTTTCAAAAAAATTAAATAAAATACCACATAGAAATTCAATTATTGTCAATAATTTTAATAGAAATCTTTGTAAAATTTAATTATTTTTAAAAACCTTCCGCAATTTAATGATTTTCAATATCTACTAGTTTCCGAGCTATTTTCATGAAATTCGCAAATAGAATTCAATTATTTAAAAATTTTGTTAAAATCTTTGTTGGAATTCAATTCCTTTTATAAATAATAAAAACTTCTCTGTAATTCAATTATTTAAATTAGAATTTGCACAAAATTAGTCTAAAGAAATGAATTATTAGAAAATTATAATAAAATTCTTCGCAAGAATGAAATTATTTTTATAAATATTTAGATTATTTAATGAATAATAAAATTCTTTCCAGGAATTTAATTCATTAGCAGGATAAGAAAGAATTAAATATTTTTGATGAAAATGAGGATAAAGTAAATAAAAAATATAGATTGAAATTTTTGTCAGTTTTGTGAAGTATCTAAAACGAGTTTTTTTGTTCGTCAAGTTTAATTTTTCGATAGCTACTATTTTACAACTTTTTTCGTTTGAAAGCTATTTCTTACTACTTTATTAAAATTAATTATCGAGTGCGAAGTCTGTGAATATTAAGTACGTTATAATATGAATTTTTATTAATATTTTTATTAATATTGTAGAAAATAAAAAGTATTTTTTTTAAATCGAAATGTTGAAAAAAGATTTCTATTTGGCCTTAAGAATATGACCACCGAAAAACATAAAAAAAATTATTTTTAATAAAAGTTATTGCAAAATTAATTTTTTTGGAACTTTTTAAACAAAATTATATTTCTCCTAAATGAATGAACCGATTTAAATGAACAAATCGGGAATATAAAGGGGATAAAATATAGGGGAGAATAGGGCAAAATGGGGTAGGCGGGTCAAATGGGGTAACTCTGTTTCTCCATGGTAGGTACATTTAATTTTATTATCCTCGATATATATAATTCATTTTGATAAGAAAGTGTTATTAATTATGAGGGCATAATATGAAAAAAAAATTTTTTTTTGAAAGTTATACAACTTTAAAGTTTTGAGCGAAAAAATATTGATTTTTTTCAAAATTAAAGTGCTTATAAAACTTTTTGGGATAATTTATATAATTTGGAACTTGTGGGATCTTTTTGGCACTTACTCTAGAGTAATTTCCAATACGATAGATTGTTAAATTGTTTACAACAATTTGTAAACATTACATTTTGTTGTAATATGCAGTGTGGGGCAAAATGGGGTACCTACATATGTGTTGGGCCATGCCGGGTAGTATTTAATATTCATTGAACTATTTAACTTAGTTAGTTTTTGATCATTTTTATTAATTTTTATGGTTATATAATTGAATAAAAATGTTAATTTGACAGTGTTTTGTCCATTTCGTAGTTAAAAGTAATATGTTTTAATTTTGAAAATCATCAAAATTGCATCTCTGTTTAATACAATTTTCATTATAAATTTTAAAATAATTGTCGCTCCTAAATTTTCTCAGCGGATTTTGATTTCTTATAGTTTTAAGTGTATGTTAATATTTTTTAAAAAATTTTGAAAGGCGCAGAACATTAAAAAAAATTAATTGTTTATAAAAAATTTATTAAATAATTAATAAAAAATAAACTTTTTAAAAATTTTCTAATTTTAAACGAAAGTATATTTGATCCGTTTTGTATTCCCGCTTAGTTTATTTAAATCGGTTTATTCATTTAGGAGAAATAAAATTTTTTTTAAAAAGTTGCAAAAAAAATTAATTTTGCAATAGCTTTTATAAAAAATAATTTTTTTTGTTTTTTGGTGGACACATTCTTAAGGCTAAATAGAAATGTTTTTTCAACATTTCCTTTTAAAAAAAATAGTTTTTATTTTCTGTTAAAATTTCTCGAATTCTGACCCATAAATAAGTATTTATACACTTATTTTTATGAATCGTATATTTTTAAAATAAATTTTTCATAAATTACTTTAAAACTGTTTTTCACAGTAAGTCAACTAAAGGATTTGTGGAAAACTCTAAAAAGTTCTTATTATGCCGAACAAGCAAAAATCAATAAATATAAACCGTCCGGCTCGGAAGCCTCTGAAGAACCACGTTCAAGTTGGCCATATTTTAAAATAATGGATAATGATTTAAAACATTATCCATTACACAATCAGTAAGTTCGTACAATATATTAAGAATTAAACTACGTAAAAATAAAGATTTAATATTATCAGACTTTTTATTTGAAAAGAATTTTTTTAATTCAAATCTAATTTTTTTTATTTACATAAAACTTTTCAAATTTTTGTTTTTAAATAGTTTTCCAGAATATGTACTAACCGAGACCTCTTGTTTATGGGTAAGAATTCCTGAAATGGCCCCCACTTTTCTTTAGGTGTTGTGAACCTAATAAAAGAAAATAAATAAAATGAAATTTTCTAAACCTGGCAACGCCGCCTAATAAATATTATAATTTTCTCTGGCAGCAAGACTCACTACATAGCAGTGGGACCTTGCTGCGAGACACCCGACACCTTGATAAGACCGGCGTTGTCAGCATAGATGTTTGAGTTCGAAGCTATGTTAAGAAAAGAGAAGTATTTTATACTTTCAATTAAAATATTCCTTTTAGAAATAAAACCGAAAATAAGCCTTGCTTCAATGTTTGCTAATAAGTGAAAAGCAAAATTTGTAGCAATGCTCAAGGAAATTGGGAAGTATGGAAGAATGCCGAAAAGAGTGAAAAGATAAATGTTTTATGTCTCGAAAGAAAACTTTTATATTACTAAAATTAAAATCCTTGTAACGACGAACAAGGCGTTTGTGAGCTTTGGACACGTGCACCACAATGCGGGCTACACACATGCATCTACATGCGAGCTCCGTTGGCATGCACGAACACAGGTTTGGATTCTCGCGTAGCGGAACTTAATACAGATGCAACTACGTCGGTCTCGACTAGCTGCCTCATTCCCTATAGACTTTCTCTTCTCCCCTCGGGCCCACAAACTACCGATGACAGCATCACAACAGACGCACGTGCGTTTGAAGCAATGACTCCTCATTTAATTTTTGACAAATGGAATCACATGCCAGAATTAGAATTTACCTATAAAAAATTCTGGTTAATCACTTATTAAATTATACTGCTAATTAACAAAATTAGCAGTGCCGACATCACGCCTGACAATTATAAATTGTAATTGTTAATAATTATAATTATCAATTATTAAAAAAAAAATACGAACTCGAAATGTATCGAGTTCAGGACAACTTCCGTTCTCACGGAAATCGTCGTGCATTCCAGGAGTCAGCATTTTGTGATTTCCCCTGGGCCCGAGAGAATTCCCCTACTTTTAACACCTGAAACACTAGCGAATTAATCCCACCTTAACCACGAGGCAAGGGGTAGGGACCGGCCTAATTGTCTAACTCTTGGCAGTATTATCCCTCAAGTCTTGCTGATAACTTCTCCCTGGTTCCGCACCCAGTAAAGTCATAAGCAAGAGGGCATAATCGTTTAAGCCCGTCCGCGAGTCGAACCCTGGTGAACTTCACAAGAGGTGGACGATAAAAATTAATAAATCTCCGAGCCGACGGAGTCCGCGTGAAATTTACCCAGGTGAAATATTCCATTAAAGAGTATTCCTTTAATCGAATATTTCGTCTTGTACCTTCCGGTCCGTGCGCGTAGCACCCGTGTTGTCCTGGCGTGATTGGCTCACAAAATAAAACCTTGTATTTTGTTAATAAAATTCAAGAGAAACAGCATTTTCAAATCGCCCGACGGAGGATTTTGTAATCCAGAAGGAACAACTCCGCCGGTACTGTAAGTAACGACGTATCGTTTCAAAATAAGTAACTCTTTTTCCTTGTATATCTTACGTTTTACTCTACCTTCTACATTTCCTGTATGCACATTAATCTAAAAGAAAAATTAATAAACTGTAAAATTTAATCTGAATACACCTTAAATTTCTTTCTTACCTTTTAAAATACAATTTTACATTTTCCTAACTGATAACAACGAAGTAGAGGGGCAACTTCTAAAATTGTGGGAAACGATACCTACAGAAATAAACAGAGTTTCGACTCTGTCAGTTTGAGCCTCCGCAAATCGTTTAATTAAGGGCCAACTCAAAAGCCCGGGACAAAATTAATTATCGGTTTGTAACAAACTGTGGTGGCAGCGGTGGGTGTTTTCCTACGCGTTGCCGCTCTGCTACGTTACCTGGTAACATTGTTACCAGTGGCACTACTTTGATTCCAGCATACTTAACTAACATGTTTTAGAAATTTTCACAACTACGATTTTCGCGATGTTAGCCCTAGTTTTCTTGGTGCTATTATGGTAGAGTTTAATTGCAATTTTCTGCCAATTTTTCAGTGTTACCTTGTTAATGATCGCGTAAATTAAACGGGTTCGTTGGAAAATCGAAGCGTCCTTGTGGGTATTTTGCATGGGAGGTTTGTGATCTGGAAGGCAAAATTATAAATTTCAGAAGTACACTGTCTTAAGGATTTGAGTTTGTCCTCTCCGACAATTTGTCGTTGATGATGACTTACTTTTAATCGATTCTGGCTCTCCGACAATTTGTCGTTGATGAAGACTCAATCAACAGCGACAGTTGTATTCCGAAATTTATAAGGGTAAAATCTTATCTATAAAAGTGAGGGATCTGAATATCTGTAATCCCAGTGATTTGGAATATGGCTCTCCGACTATTGTCGTCGATGATGACTTATTCAACTGTGAGGGATTGATTTCAGATTGGTCACAAAATAGAATTGAAGTAAATTAGTTGAGTGGTTTTCCTCGTCACAATGTCCCTTGGCGATGCCTAGCAAACCGAGGTTACGCGGAAGCCGCTCGAAGAAACGAGCTCGTAAACAGACACGGACTCAGAAAGATTTAAAAGAAGTTTCAAAAGAAATTCCCTCTCAAGAAAATTTAGAATCGTCAACTTTCAAAAAACCTCTCACACCCGTGAAAAAGGAACAAAAAGAGCCTTTAAACGAGTGGAAAGAGTTTTCGGATTATTTTGAATCTTTACTCAACAAGGCAGAACGCGAAATAAATAGAGCGAATAAGCGTCGTCAAATCGAAAAACGCGTAAAAATTGCTCTGGAACAACGAGAATTAAAAAGTTAAAGATTTTATTCTATTTTTTTTATTCCTAATGACCATTCTCGAAATCCCCAGCGAATTTGCTACTGTTATTGCTACCTCAGCGTTCTTACAAAACGAGACAGTTAATGTTGCAATAGATTCCGCTTACAAACATAACTATATCTGCTTGACTAATTTGAAATCGGATTGCCCCATTTTAGGATACCCGACTGGGGACTGCCTCAATGATATTCATGTGGATATTATTGGAGTGGTATATCTTCAAGTCGAGAACCAGGAGGTGTGTTTCCATGTGGTAGACTCATTCTACTCTCACATTTGGTTGTCAATTTCAGCAATCCTTGGGCAAGTGAGCTGCATTGACTTGGGATTCTGTTAATTATTCCCCAATAAATTCGTAACCCATGGGTTCTTGATTTCTAAAACCTCATTCGAAAAGGGCCCATAAACGTGCTACCAAAAACGAATTCTTAGGCGAAGAAATCGAGTAAATCAATTTACAAGAAATCAAACTTCCATGTCTCTACTCGAAGGAATAGCATTTATCAATTCCTTGTTGCGTTATGTTTGATTTTGAAAATTACAGTGACCCAAACACCATCGTATATTGCTCAGATCTTCTGAAAGATGGAGCAGTAATTCTTTCAATAAACTTGTCTTATGAATATAATTATATTTGTCAGACGGCCTTGAAATCAAATTGCCCCATACTAAAGTATCCAACGGGGGGTTATTTTGATAGCATTCACGAAGACATTTTGGGCATAGTATATTTTCTGATCAAGGATGAGGAAGTGTGTTTCCACGTGATAGATTCTTCCTATTCTAATGCCTGGCCGATAGCTACCGGAATTCTCGGTCGAAGAACCAGTGTCAAGCAGGGTCACTGTTAATCCTCCTCTAAAAGGAGAGAATTTTGTAATTTAGAAGATATTACATCAAATTAAAATGGTCAATTAATTGACTAACAGTCAATTCAAAGCGATATTTTCACTAACTAATGTGCTATCAAAAAAGCATACCTGACATAGTTCCTCCCCCTATATATGAACTTACGATCCATCCTGAATTTATCCCTCCTCCACCTGGTGTTATCCCTATTAATGAAATTATTAGAGATCGTGCAATTCGAGCGGCTAGAGTAAATAGAGTAAATAGGGTACGTAGAACAATAGAGCAAATTGAACATTGAATTAGGATTCAATAGCAAGATAGGATAATAAATGGCAGATCTTTATTATTTAGTGGAATATAGTCCTAATTTCCCAATATCGGATCCAGAAATATTAACCCAACAAGAATTAGTTAGTATTCCCCTTTCCCTTTTAAAGACTGCCCATATGGTGTCAATTGTCTCGAAAGATAGTCTTAAAATTCAAAAGATAGAAACGGTAAGATTGACATTTGTAAGTTAAAATCAACCATCTTCCCCAGAAGAAGTCTGCTTGTGAAAGAATTTTCCCAAAATTAATGGTCTAAAAAAAAAAAAGAAAAAAAATTTATTTTTGACTCGGAAAATTATCTTAATCAATTAGAGGAAATTCTAGAAACTCATGTTAGGAAAATTAGATCAGAACACGAGAAAATCGACCGCATCGACGTTTCTATTTTAGCACTAGAAAGAGCAGTCAAATGCATTGAAGGAGGAATAGATCAACCAAAGTTATAAAATGACCTTAATTAAACCTAGCGAATTGCCAGATAGTACTAATTCCGATAGTTTAAAAAATTATTTAGATTCAAATAGCGCAAGTTCCAACACGGTTTCTCCATATCATACTCCCATAATAATAGTTTCTTTAAAACGAAACAACCGATATATTATTAACTACACACAATTAAACGCCCGTCTCCGTTACACTGTTAATCTAAACGAAACACGCCCCGAGAATTAGTTACGATAAAAGAAATAATAATTGGCACTCCTACTCGAATCTGACCACAGGAATTTTCCGCGGTGGAGAATTGAAATATCACGGTTAGAATAAAGTTCAATCTTGTACATTAACTATTTGTCCTAAATACATAAGCGTGTAAGTTTCACTGTGAGTTATATGTTAAAAAAAAAAAAATAAAATAATAAATAATATATACACACATATCCCATCATGGCTCAACCACCACCAGCAAACCTTGATGCTAGTGTGGCCACAGCGCTTGATCGTTTTAACCTGCGAACAAGTGCAAGCGACATCCCCGTCTTCGACGGCAGACATCCTTCGCTTAAAGATTTTATACTAGCTGTAACGCGAGCCGGGGTATTCGTAACAGACGCGGCTGAACCCGAATTTCTTAGGGCCGTTCAAACTAGACTACAGGGAGCGGCGTGGGATAGCTGCAAAAACAAGCAGTTTAACCGACTCCAAGAACTAATCGATCATTTAAAAAAACGATTTGCGCCCCTAAAGAAATACAAGTGGTATTTCGAGAGCATCATAACCCTCAGACAAAAACAAACCGAAACCGCGAATGATTATTTCGATCGTCTCCAAGGTCTGATTAGTGGGGCCCGTCATGCCCTTCAACCTAAGTACAATAGGGCATTCCAAGAAGTTGGCGCTGGTGAAGGTGCACGGGAATGGACAGAAAGTGAAATCATTTTACAACCTATTTTGGAATGCGCACTTGACGCATTCGTAAGAGGACTTCCAACGGAGGTATCGAAGTTTGTCGATACCAGAAATCCTCTAAACTTAGAAGAAGCATTGGAATACGCGATACATGCGGAAGAAAGCGAAAATTACAATGAAAAATCGCGCTCTTCATCCTATCACATCTCTCGATCGGACGATAGGCCGCGCTCTCCTAGCCCTTATTCAAGGCAAATAGAAAAACCTGTTCCAACAGCAAGACACAAACCGGAAACGGATAGAGAACCACGTTATTCGAGTCACTCGTCAAATCCTACGTCAACCGGGATGCTACACCTAACTCCGGAACAACTGGGAACCTTCTATCGATCCATGATGCCACAATACCCTCCAGCTTTTCCATATCATCCAACGATGGTTTCACCTCAAAATCCTGCATACTACCCTAACCCGCCCTACCTACCTGCTCCTATACAACCACCCATGGATCCCTCCCCTGCACCAAGCAATTACTCTAGACAAGGCCAGAACTACCGTACAATTACTCCTCCCCCAAGACCAGCATCTCCGGCAACGACCGGCAATTTAAACTATCAGTCGGCTCGCCGCCCGGACGCGACAGCGAGTCCAACTCCGCAGCGTCCGAGGAACGTCCATTTTGCGGAGAACACAGTAGGGTGTTTAGAGCAAAGTCAGAAGCAGAGGACTCCCCAGTAGTTCAACTCACGACCCCAGAATGTAGACACACGAAAATCAGATTCTTAGTAGACCCGGGTTCCGATACAAATCTTGTGAAATTACGTGCTTTGAAACCCGAACTCACACTTGTTACGGACAAATGTATTGAGATTACGGGAATTACAAGCCATATCGTCACAACACTCGGAACAATAAACTTGACGATTGCTAGTGGGCCTGTAGAATTCCATGTGGTCAGAGATGATTTTCCGATTTCTACTCACGGAATTCTTGGAAGGCCCTATCTTCGACAAGAACAAGCCCAAATTTCTTTCAGACACAACACACTGGTTACAGTGTCTGATCCAGTGACCCCTATCCCATTTGTTGATAAGGAATCACTGGATGCAAGAAAGGTCCTAAAATCTGAAATAAAGCCTTTTGCTAGAGTCCTGCGCATTAGATCCCGTACGCGAACTCCAATAGCAATTGACACTATAACCCCTGAGTTAAAACAAGGATATCTTCCTCGGATAGAAACTCCCAATGGGCTCTACCTCGGTGAGGCGGTGGTATCTAATAGCAATGGTGTATGTCATGCAATGGCAATTAACACCACCGAAGAAGACATTGACATAAGAATCACCCCCCAAAAATTGATCCCCTTCGACTTTTGCAAGTTCCCAGGGGAAGAATTAACCGAATCCGAAGTAGAGGTCTCACCCCAAGAAGCAAATCGAACCTACGCGGAAAGAGTAATTAAGGTAAAGAACGCCCTATATATTGCTCATTTATCTCCCGAAGAGCGAAAGGTCGTTACTAAATGGGCGGAGGACTACGCCGACATATTCCATTTAAATGGCGAAATGCTCTCCTGCACTCACCTTATTCAACATAGGATACCTACCATTGATGATAAGGTGATTCACAAAAAGCAATACCGGTCCCCTTTTGAAGCCCTAGGACAGATTGACACCCAGCTCAAAAAGCAGTTCAACAGTGGAATAATTGATCACTCAAATTCCCCGTTTAACGCGCCCTTACTAATTGTCCCCAAAAAAATTGATGCATCAGGGGAAAAGAAATGGCGAATCGTAGTGGATTATCGGGCCCTAAATGAGACCATTGTGGGCGATGCTTTTCCGCTTCCGAGCATAATTTCTGTTTTCGATAAATTGGGCAGCGCGCGGTATTTTACGGTGTTTGATCTCGCTAGTGGTTTCCACCAGGTGGAAACACATCCGGAAGACAGGCATAAGACCGCTTTTTCTTCCCGCAACGGTCACTTCGAGTATAAACGAATGCCTATGGGCATTAAGAACGCACCCCCTACTTTCCAAAGGTTGCTCAACAAGGTTTTAAACACTATGCTAGACGTTGAGGCCTTCGTGTATCTGGATGACATTATAGTATTCTCAGACACGCTAGAAGAACATGACAAACGCGCCCGCAGGTTATTTAATAGATTAAGACTCGCTAATCTGAAGCTCCAACCCGATAAATGCGAATTTCTAAAACCAGAAGTGGCATATCTCGGCCACATAGTGTGTGGGGATGGGGTGAAACCTAACCCTGACAAAATAATAGCGATAAAGAATTTCCCCCTGCCGAAATCACCTAGGGACATTAAAAGTTTCCTCGGTCTCTCCGGATACTACCGAAGGTTCATCAAAGATTATGCGAAATATGCGAAACCATTAACGGAACTTCTGAAAAAGGATGCTCCGTGGAAATGGGAACAACCCCAAAAGCATAGTTTTAACCGCCTGCGACGACATTTATGCAGGGAACCGATCCTTCAGTATCCAGATTTCAATGCCACGTTTAAACTAACGTGTGACGCGTCGGATCATGCTATCGGTGCAATTTTGTCACAAAAAAAGGACGGCATAGATATGCCCGTAGCCTACTACTCCAAAACCCTAGGCGATAACGAACTGAAATACCCGAAGGCAGAAAAGGAATGCCTTGGAATATTGTATGCGGTTGAACATTTCAAGCCGTACCTGTACGGGCGAGAATTTATTTTAGCCTGCGACTTCGAGCCCGTACACTGGATGACCTATATTGGTGATCCTGGAGCACGGATCCAAAGGTGGAGGCTTCGTCTTCAGAATTACCAGTATATCTTCGAGTGTAAACCTGGCAAAACTAACAGAATCGTTGAAGCACTGTCCAACAACCCTGTTGATCCATCAAGTAACACGAATGTAGAGTCGGATTCGACCTGGTCAGATCCAATCCTTTCCGGTACTGAAAATTTGGATCCATTGATGCAGAAAATCCCAAACGAGAAGAACGTCAACACTGAATCACTAAGTAAGCAGCAACCACCCTACCGAGCCCTACCTATCACCCGTTCTTCTTCACCTGGAGAAAGAAAGAATACGGCCACAAATCCAAGCGACCGTAAAAACAAACCTAAGGAAACAAAACCAACTGCAGCGTCGACACACCCCACGAGAAGAACAAAAAGTTTGCAGGAAGCGTTGAAACCGAAGATTCCCAGGACAAAACCTCCCTCTGGAAACAAGGAAAACCCCCAAGTCTTCAACCCTATGACTACCAGAAAATCAACCGCGGTTGGAAATTTAATGGAAAAGCCACCTACGAGCCAAGAATCCGGAACAAAACTGACTATCCTCAAGAGACCTGTGGATCCCAAACCAGGAACTAGCACTCAAGGAGCGACTACCCTCAAGAGTTTTGCGCGTAAAACAAATGTTGACCGAAATAATGTTCCAAAGCGTAGAGGAAGACCCCCAGGTAGCACTGCTGCGGCGAATTCAAAGCACGATGAAACGTTTCGACCTCCCCCTGGATCAGCAACAGAACGTGCCGACGAGAGTTGCATTGCTAAGCGCCTCCGTTCGCGCGTAGTCACTGGTCCTAATCAATCAGAGAATACTGGTTCACCTCCATCTTCTTCAACTGAATCTGAATCGAAAGAAGAATCACAGACGGAGACCCACGGTACAACTGACGAAGATTCAGATCCCCCTGTGTTCCGAAGTGACTACAGTGCTTTCCCACATCTACCCCCCCATATTCCCCCTGTTTCGAGCTCTGGTTCAAAAGAAAAGAATCCTAGTGAATACATCGAGGTCTACGTAGATGGGGCATGCTGCGAGAACGGAGGAGCCCGTCCAAGAGCAGGAATCGGAGTCTGGTTTGGACCCGACCACCCTCTAAACATCTCCCGACGTTATAAGGGACGCCAAACTAATAACGCCTCAGAAATAGAAGCAGCTACTACTGCAGCTAAGCAAGCAATAAAAGCTGGAATTAAGAAATTAAAAATTAAAACCGACTCTCGTTATTTAGTACAAAGTATACAGGAGTGGGTGCCCAAATGGCAAGAAAATGACTGGAAAACAACAGAAAATAAACCAGTCAAAAACAGAAAGGTATATGAAAAGTTGATAAAAGCCCTAGAACCTCTTGAAGTTGTCTGGGAACATGTACCTGGACATGACGGTGTCCTTGGAAACGAGAAAGCTGATCAACTGGCTAGGGAAGGTGCCTTGATGGAACCTGAAGCACACTCATCTTCGATCTCCGAACAAGAATCAGAAGAGTTGCCCGAAGATCAAGTAATGGTTCAAGGACAACGCCGAACTAACGATAGCAACGAGGATACTAGTGAGTCCGATAATCATGATCAACAAATTCCTGATGCAAGAAAACAATTAATCGAAGGTGTAAATGAATCATTACACAAATTCAATGAGTCCTTAGCTGGAGCAAATCTAAACGCCTCCAGTACGGCTAATGATACTCTATTTTGGGACTACGAAGGGTTAGATCATCACCCCAGAAGAGAGTATGTTTCTGATGGCGAAAATGATCAAGGACACCTGGAGTATTTGCACAGTCTGGACCCTGCAACGGAGTACAGTGATGGACTTCCCGAGCGAGTAAAGAAGTTTTTAGATAACTTCAACAAAAGCCGTGCAGAAAAACAAGCCCTAAAGGAACTGACAATTAACACTGAGACCAAAACTCAACCTGAACCCTCAATGACTCTGAGAGAAACGCCGTTGACAAGTCATCCAATCACGGCTAAACGGGGAAGCGTGCGATTTATGGAGATGCCTGAAGTAATCGAAAATGTAAGTGATGAGGACTCAGCAGCGAAGGAGTCTCAAGTTCCAGGATTTCCAGCAACCCCGTTTGCGCATTCTACCCCGTACACTAACCCTAAAACTAACGAAACACATCAGGAAAAGGAATCAGTTAACAAGAAAACAACTATGAAGCCTCGCCGAATTCAAGAAAATAGTGTACCACAAGAGTCCAATCTGTCAGTTGGAAATAGGTCCTTCATGAAAATAAAGGAAACCCATTTTGACCCTCTATCTTCCTCCGAAAACGAAAATGATGAAGACATTAAAACTGAAAGTGATTGTGTTTCCCTGGTGCGCGGAGATTTTAAAAGGGAGTCCTCAGACTGCGTAGTGAATCGGTGGACTGAACCTTTGACGTACCAACGAGACAATTACGCTCATTTTATTTCAGAGGATTGTGAGCCGACAGACCCCATTTCTAAACTTTTGATCGCCACCGAACGCATTGATCCTCAGGATATTAGAGACAGTAAATCCGTTAAAGGACAAATTTTTGTCACCCAAAATGGAAAATATAAAACCTATTCGATTATCGTTAAAAAGCGTCATTTCGACAACGTGTCTTGGAAGGATGTTGAAAAGGGACTAACAAATTTAAGGAAAATCTTAGAATCTGATCATCAAACGTCTTGTCGAATGGCAAACAGTAGCGATCTGCTAGGCGCGCTTCCGCAAGGAAAAATGTCAGAGTTAGTTACAGGTATTTTCCGCGGTGGTGATGTCACTATCACTCTTTGTCACGGAAAAACAGAGGTTCCTCCTCCTGAGTTGCGTAACAAAATCATTTCAGAGTTCCACTCAAGTCTAGTTGGCGGCCATAAAGGCATATCCAAAACCTATCGTCGAATTAGAGAGCGTTACTACTGGCCACAAATGCGACAAGAGGTCACACAGTTCATTCGCAGTTGTAGAAGTTGTTTTGAGAACAAATTGTGTAGAGCTCGAACTAGGGAACCCATGTTGATCACAGATACCCCCGCAATGCCGTTCGATAAGGTATCTTTAGACACAGTGGGCAAATTACGAACAACCCCAAACGGAAACCGTCACATCCTGACAATGCAGGACAATTTCTCAAAATATTGCATTGCAGTCCCTATACCAAACATAGAGACCAAAACTATAGCTCACGCGGTAGCAACAAACCTGTTCTCTGTTTTTGGAGCACCTAGATGTGTGCTCACCGACAGAGGAGCGAGCTTCGTAAGCTCCCTGATGCGAAAGTTAGAAAGAATCTTTGGAGTTAAGCAGCTCACTACTTCCGGGTACCGACCCCAAACCAACGGAGCCCTGGAGAGAAGTCATATTGAGCTGACGGATTATATTAAGCACTACGCGAAGGAATTTGACGATTGGGATCGTCTGCTTCCATTCGCTATGTTTAACTATAACACGTCGGTTCACGAAGCTACTAATTTTACTCCGTATGAATTGGTATTCGGTCATCTTGCTAGAGCACCTAGTTCCTTACCCCAAGGTCCGGAAGTTGAAACTTACGGTTCATATCTCAAGGACCTTATTACAAGAATGAGCGAACTACAAAACCTCGCGGCAAATTATTTAGTCCGATCCAAGGAAAGATCAAAGATAAACTACGACAGAAAAGCTAGGCCTTTAAAGGCCAAAGTAGGGGACCAGGTGTACACCTACAAGGAGATTCGAACAAATAAGTTCGATAGGCGAGCGGATGGTCCATTTACCATAGTCGACTTCACGCAAAATAACAACGTGGTATTAGAAAACGAAAATGGCGAGCGTATAACCAAGCATCGTGACAAGGTTATGTTAGCCCACTTTTAGTCTCTTTTGCTTGAAAATCTCTAACAGAATTTTCTTTTCAGACACACACGCACCTATACAACGACTAAGGAATTCACGGAACCAATAAAAGATGTCGAAAATTGTGCTAATTCTGTGCTCAATTCTCAGCTCCCTGACCCTAACAGCCCAGAACGAATCCGGCCCTGTCTCCAGCAACGAGGGTTATCAGACAATTCCATTTAAGATGAGCAGCGGGATCTACTTCGAATACGTGGATGTCGTCAAGCGGTCCGTTAGCAATTGGAGAATTGCTGTTTTCCTAGACATCGGAAGGCAGAGCCGATTCTTTGACGACCTCAAATCAAGACTGGAGAAACTGAAGGCCCAATGTAATCCTAAAGAAATTTGGTGCATAGAATTAGTTTCGAGTTACCAATGGGAAGATAGATGGGAAATGGTATCGGAATTACAACAACAATTCCGAAACCAAATTCAAGAATTAGAAAATACCAAAGTGACCTTACCCACAAAATTAACCTCACAACTGCGCGCGAGACGAGCAGTTCCCTTGCTGGGTTTCCTTGGGAAGATAGCAGGGCCCATAGCTGGAGTGTTAACATACGATGATGGCGAAAAATATGACTCTGCCATCCAAGATCTGAACGAAGCACAGCAGAACCTGACGCACCTGATTGGAAAACAGACCCACATCGTAAGGTCTCAGCTTGATCTACTACACTCCCAAGTTCAGCAGCACTCTTCGCTTCTAAAGGAACTGCAAGATCAACTCCAGGCTTTGGCTGCCAAAAACCTCCCCCAGTCAAAGGAAGAAATGGAACGATTGAATTTAACCTACGCCGTAGCCCGAGCTCTAAGACTGGGGCTTGATCACAGCCTTTTAGCCACCACGACCATGCTGGAAGCTGTCCATGAGGCTAGGAAAAATCAGCTGCACCCAGGACTTATTACATCGGAGCAGCTGGAACCCATTCTCAGAGAAATCCAAGATAATTTGAAGGATGTCAATTTCCCACTAGCTGGACCCAGGATTAGTATCGACGAACTTATGCGGATATCCTCTACCACCATCATCTGCGAGAATCACCAACTGAAGGTACTGATTGACATTCCCCTCCTAGAAAAATATAATTATCAGGCTTACAAAGTTCACTCAATTCCAACTATTCAAGAGGGATTTGATAATAATATTAGACAAGCTTATGTTAAATCAAAACATGACTACCTCATCATCGACGAAGATCAGCGAACGTACCTCCTATTGAAAGAACAGGAGTGGAATTCCTGCAAAACTACGACAGCCTACCATGCTTGCATGACGGGAACACCAATATATGACCTACGAGACAGACCTTCATGCGAAGCCCTGCTCTTGATCAAGCCCAGCGTGGAAGTCCTAAAGTTGTGTGATATCCGGATAACCAGCCGTCCCCAATCTTACTGGAAGCCATTAACCACTGTTGGTGGGTGGATTTTCTCCGTCGCTACTCCAGAAATAGCAACAATCGCTTGTCATTCGATGAACCCCGTTAAGATAGAATTGAGTAAGGCCGGAATTCTCAAGTTGGCCCCAGGATGCTTCCTCAAAACCAAGGACGTGATCATACCAGCTACCACTATCCAAGCGGGAACTTCAGAGTTCGTATTTGAATCCGAACTGCACCTGAATATAACAATGTTATCACCTATGTTGCTAAAATATAGTCATCTCATAAAAGAATTTGACTCACCATCAGCATCTGCTTCGGAAACAGGAACAAGATTTTCCACATTTGAAGCAAACTCTAAAACTCTAGATGAGCTGGAGCAGCAGCTTCAAGATCTTGTCCTACGACGACGTACAGGAAAAACTCAGAACTTCCTGTTCTATGGCTCTTATGGAGGATTAGTGATCATCAGTCTGTTGCTTATATTGTACCTGTGCCGATCCCCCTTGACAAAAGGAATCAACAAGATGACAGGAATGTCATGTAAGGTTCCCCGAACTAAGACCTTCACGATTCAGACACCAAAAAAGGGAACCGAAACAGCTCAGAGATCCGATGTGGAGTTGTACGAACGAATAAATGAAAAACCAACCACTAGTTCCCAGCTACCCAAGGCAGATAGTTTTAAGAAGGCGGTTGAGCCCTCGGTTCTCAATACTCAAAATAACAAAGAAGAAAAGTCTGCAACGACCGAAGATCCGACCCAGCGAAGATCCAGATGACTAACCGAAGGATTGGAGACCCTGGATTTCGAGATTCCGGAAAGTTATTCGACACCTGGAAGGAGTCACCGGTCACCTTCGAAGATATTCCAACAAGGCCACTGACAGCAATAGCAAGATCATCCCCAAGATAACCATCAACAATGGATTCCAACCACAATAACCAAGTATTAACGTATAATTAATAACATATTTCTTTTATGTTTAATTGAGTTAAAGATAAAAAAGGGGATTATTCTATATAACTGCATGAATACTGAGTTGAGAAAATAAAAGAAACAAGTTATAAATAGAGAGCAAGAATTCGAATAAATAACATAATATCCTATACTTATATAATATAATAGAGTTACTGAGGACTTGTGAGTTAACGAATGACGAACAACGTTAGGATTGAATTAGTTGTTGTTTATTAATATAGACAATAAAAGGAAAGTAGAAAATTGCAAAAAAAAACAGAAACAAAAAAAAAAATTTTTTTTTAATATTGATTGGGTAAAAGTTTGAATTTAATTTTCACATGCTGAAGCCATCAGAACCCACAATACTCGTTTTATCCGTGCTTCCTTCCCCAAAACTTTCCACGTCCTCCGTTTCCCAACTCTCCTCTGATTCCTCTTCCCAATCCTCCTCTGATTCCTCTTCCAAATCCTCCTCTGACTCTTTTTCCCAATCCTTATCTGTTTCTTTCTTTACACTGCTTTGCCCCTCCCCCGATAGAGGAGTACTGGTTTTTGGAAATTCAAACCAGGCAGCCTTATTATCTATATCAAATCTCTAAAAACAAGATGATTCCCAATTAATGAGAAGTGCAAAGTCCTCTGGGATAGGTTCAAGTATACACATAAAATACGGAATATGAATTGCGCTTACCAACTGCCACCAGCCTCTAATGCGTGGCTGATTTTTTCCCAGCCAATCATGACATTGGAGGAAGCTAATTTTCAGCCCCTTCAAGAGCGGTTGCACCCCTACGTGTGGAGGAATTTTGGGTAGATCTTTTAATAAGCTAAAAAAAAGGGAGAATATTGTAACAGGTGATTAACAAAAAGCAATATAAAATAAATATAAAGCCTACACACCAAATATCGGGAATGCCACTTTTCGGGAATCCACCCACCACCATTTTTAGTCCGGGCAAGTAATTTGTCACCATCACCGGATTGCGAAAACTTTGCTAAAAAAAAAATATATATTTATACAATTGCGTTACTATTAAGGCTAATATAAAGAAAATTTTTTACCGGAGCCCAAAACCCTCGCCTAATGTACTCCTGGTCCTCCTCGTCCCAGAAATACTCCTGGAACCAGGATTGGCACGCGTGGAGTTTTTCTCGTCCTTGAGCAAGCTCCCTGTCATAACTCCAGAACGATTGTTCATTGAGCCTGGTAGGAGCAGGAGCCCAACTACCAAAAGCGACGAGAAATCTAAAAAAAAGGAAGGATGAAGGAATAAAGAAAACTGATTTGGATAGAATTTTTTTTTACAACATTCCACTATGTTCGAAATTTAAAAAAAAAAATTTTTGTCAAGAATTCAATTATTTTTTTAACTTTAATAAAATTCTTTATAAACATTCAATTTTAAGAAATGATAAATTATTTAATCATTTATTAATTTTATTTGAATAATATAATTCTTTTGTACCTTCTAACAAAATTTGAATTAAAAGTAAATTTAATTTTCAAGTTCTAGATAAAAGTGAGATATTATAGAATAGTGGTAATATGAATTTTATAAATATTTCAATTTCAACAGACTCTCAGATGGTTTGTCTTTGAAAATTTCGGCTTTTGTAAAAGTGCAATAATATTTAAATATTTTAACATAAAATTAATTATTCATTATTCAGGGTTGCTACAATGTCGGGAAAATGAGAAAACACCTGGAAAAATAATTTTCTGTTAGAATTATGTCAATTTGGGCGAATTTTACCATGAAAAGGTGGTACTTTTTTCATACACTATATAAGAATCAATCAGTGAAAAATGACTACTAACTGGTCCACTAACCGGAAAAAACCGGAAATATGCCAGGAATTTCAGGTCAATCCGAGAATTTTACCAAATTAAATTTTATTATACAAGAAAAAATCAGTCTGACTCCGATTACAATTTAAATTCAACCTCGAAATTAGGCTGAAAGTAAGATTTTATTATTTAGTAATTAATAATTAATTATTTTTATTTGTTTACTAATTAATAATTAATTATATTTTTATTTATTTACTAATTAAATGGATAATTAATTATTAGGCACTGCTTAGTATGGTCAAAATTTTAATAAAAAAATTCCTTGCAGGAAAATCAATTATTATGAATATAATTTTAATACAATTAAAAATAAAATAAAATTTTAATAATAATTATAAATAGAGACGATTAAAAAAAAAAAATTTTTTTTTAAATTTTTCTTTAAATAGAAATTCGTTAAATGGATTTAATTATTCATGAAATCTAAAAAATTTTTTTATTTGAATCATTTGTAGATTTAAATAACACTCTGAAAACCATAAAATTTTAATATTTTATTTTCGCCAATAAAAAAAGAATTTTTGTTTAAAACTGAGTTATTTTTCTAGAAGTGATTAATATAACAATCAATTTTGAATTTTAATTAATTAATCTTATTATAAATCATGCTGATAATGTGTATAAAAGAAAAATATTGTTTGAGACCTGGAAAACCTGGAAAAGTCAGGGAATTTCATTCGAGAAAAACCGTAAAAACCCTGTTATTTTTCAAAAGTCAGGAAAATACTGAATCAAATTTTGTGAGTCAATTGAATTGAGTTTTTTTTATTGTCAAGTTAATTGTTCAATAGCTGACCATGCGTCATTGTATAATTTTGATCTCATCGCATACTTTTGCATAAGGGCATATCTCTGGAAACTTTAACTCTTCAAAAAAATTTTTGTTTATTTTTTTTTTGGGCACAGCATTAAAACTCTGTCTACATGAAATTTAAAAATTTTTTTTTAATCTTCAAATTATGCAAGTGGATAAATAAAACAATTCGTTTTAAAATTTATAAATTATTTAAAATTGCGAATTATTTTAACCTGTAACAAAAAAATATATTTAACAGTTGTTTGTTTTTTTTTAATTGAAAACACTTGAAATTAATTAACTAAGGAATTATAATTTATAATAATAATATTATTATATTTCTATTATTTAATATTAATTATATTACCTAATTATATTATTGTTAGTTAAAATCTGTATTATTTACAACCTAAACATGGACAGGGATATCGCTAACATTACTTTTCTTTTAGTTTGTGTTTGAATTACTACAAATTAAATTGTTTTGTATTTTTAAAATAGATTTTAATTAAACTAAATTGTAAAAAAAAAAATATAAAATTATAATTTTTAGAGTTTACCATACAATTTTAAAAGACTCTATCTTTCTTGAATTTAACTCACCAAACTTTCCAATATCATTTAATTTTTTATATTTTCTTTTGCTCACGTTAACGTTTTCAAAATTCATTTTTGAGATTATTTATTGTGTATAAAAAAAAAATATGGAAATAAAAATTAAAACTTAACCTTCAGTTTTAATTATTAACAGTTTCTAAAAAATGTGAGAATCGACAACTTCATACTTAACGAATTCTTTTCTAAAAATTTTTGAAACTGAATTATCTTAACAATCTCTAATATTTCCAACAAAAACCAAGTAAAGAAATATGCTCATAATATTTGAATTTTATTGCATAAATTAAAAATTTTTATTGACACAAAATCGTGTCTCTATTTATCAAAAGTATACTATAAAATATTCAATTTTCCGAATTTATAATAAAATTATAAATTTTGTCATTCAACTTAACAGACTAAAAAAAATTAAATATTAAATTTGATTTTAAATTCCTTCTATTTCACAAATAGGGCATTTCCATGAAAATACGGACATAGAGTTGAAAAATCAAATTTGGTTATAAGAGATAAATGAATTATTCCCACTGAACATCATACACCTGATTTTATTATCCAAAAGAATTTAAAAAAAAAATTTTTTTTTTAAAACTGTATTTTAAGATTTTTTTTTACATTATGAATACAAGACAGTGTAAATCCACCTTGTACAGAGAGAGTTATTTTAAAACTACATTTCAATGACTTACAGTCAAAATATAAATAATTTCTCACTTTTATCATGTAGTTGGTGTTCGAAGGAATTATATAAAATAGTTCTAAAAAAAAAATGAATAAATAAATCAATCAATAAATTCTTTTTGCAATAATATTTTAACAAAATAAATTTGAATTAGTAAAATTTGCACTAATTAGAAGAAAGGTAATACGAAGTCTATAAAATTAATTTTAAATAAATAAATAAATTTTTTTTAAACCATATTTTGCATTAATATCAATTCGTTTTTATACAATTATTCGTAAGCAAATATTTTTATATTTTAAATGTTTAAAGTTGCAGTTTTAGAAAGGTTGAATTGTAATTAAAGTTCTGAATAAGTTAGTTTTTTTTTACATTTTATTCACATTTTTTTTAATTAGCTATATTTTAAATATATAATATTTAATTGAAAAACTTTCAAATTATTCAAATTTCATGAAATTGTCTTGTAAATAAGTGGATTTTAAGAAATGTATGTTTTCGTGGATATTTCTTGAAAATAATAATTTTAATAAATTACAGTAGCAATTCTTAAAAAAATTATTATATTTTTCAAAGGATTTGAAATACGACATTTTAAATCTTAATACCTATAAAAAAAAATAATAGATAGTAATTATAGATATTCAAAATTTTAAATAAAAAAAAAATTTTTATAAGTTGTTTAATTTAAGAAGGGATTTGAATCTAATCTTTAAATGGAGGAATAATGACTGAGTATTTGTTTTGAAGAGAAAGTTATTGATGTCTAATTGAAGAAAATTTGTGAATAGGTTTAAAAGAGCGTCTTACTAAAAGAAAAATTTTCTTTAAATAGAATTGTTTTAATTTTATTCGCATATAAAAAAAAAAGAATTTTAAAGGAAAATTAAATATTTTGACTTACCCAGCTGAACTCCGGGAATTCTTTTGTTGCCCCAAACTTTCCACCAGAAGCGCCTCTATTTTTGCTCCCTGAAGGAGCTCCACCAAGGACTGTTTCCGCTCCTCCACCAACTTTTCGCGGAGCCTTTTCCTTTCTCCATGGGCATTCACCCTCCTTTTCATTTCTTCCACTAACCGTCGAATTCCGGCATTTTCCGACAATTCGACACTCATTTTCACAAATTATCACAGCACTTTTACGCCTTAACGAATTACCACTGCACTAGCTGCGACAAAGAACGCGACGTGACTAATCGTCAACACTGAACTGCTATAATGATAACGATATAGGCACCTACAAAGATGCTGAGAATGAAGAATGGGCTGGGACTAAGCAATGAATGAAATCTTTAGTTCTCAATATTTAGGTTTAGCAGTTCGAATTCTTGCTCCTAATAAGTAAAAAAAAAAAATTATACAGGCGAGTAAAATAAATGAACAACTGAATGCAGAATATATAAAATAAAGGAAAATTTAAAAAAAAATGGTTTAATTGATTAATTAATCGAATTTAATTTTCTTTTAAAGTATATGAACTGTTTGTTGTTTATTGCATTATTATTATATTATTATTATTAACAAACATTTTCTCAAAATATCAGAAACAGAAATAATATTAAATGTTCAAAAAAAAAAGGAAAGAAATTATTTCCTTATATATATTCGTAATTCCTATTTAAACTATTAAAAGTTCAGACATCTTACTATTTAAGAAATTCAATTATTGTAACTATTATAAAATACACTAGGAAAACATTATCCCTAAATAAAACAAAAAAATTATGTTAGGTGATTTTGATTGAAATTAGTTGTAAGGTTGAAAAAAAAACATATGTCTTCCGCATTGATTCAAGGGTGTCGCTGTTCGAGTAAATGTATTTGATTTACGCATATTTTCTGCTTCGATTTAAACAGAATTATGCTAAAGCTTTCTGCTCGAATAGGGTCTGAAAGTCATTACGGATAATTTCAATCACGGCTCGTGTTTAATTCAAATGCAACCCTTTAAGGTGAAACAGAAAAATGTGTTTGATTATATAATAAAGGTATTTGAGTTTTATTTGGGCATAATTGTGTTTGAATCAGTTTTTTTTTGTGTATGAGTTATTTGGTCGATTTTTATGAAATCCTATAAATAAAATAAGGAATTCCCATAACAAAATTTACAAGAGTTTCAGTTTTTTTTTATCACTAAAAAAAAAAAAATTAATTACTTAATTACTCTTGTAAATTCTAGGATTAATGCGGAATTCATTATTTTATAAATAATATACAATTAGCGCTAATTATACAATAAGCAAACCTTGCATCAGCTTCGAGCCCGAACATCGATCTTTTTGGGGACAAAAAGGGGAATTTCGCGGTGGATTGTTGTGAACCTAATAAAAGAAAATAAATAAAATGAAATTTTCTAAACCTGGCAACGCCGCCTAATAAATATTATAATTTTCTCTGGCAGCAAGACTCACTACATAGCAGTGGGACCTTGCTGCGAGACACCCGACACCTTGATAAGACCGGCGTTGTCAGCATAGATGTTTGAGTTCGAAGCTATGTTAAGAAAAGAGAAGTATTTTATACTTTCAATTAAAATATTCCTTTTAGAAATAAAACCGAAAATAAGCCTTGCTTCAATGTTTGCTAATAAGTGAAAAGCAAAATTTGTAGCAATGCTCAAGGAAATTGGGAAGTATGGAAGAATGCCGAAAAGAGTGAAAAGATAAATGTTTTATGTCTCGAAAGAAAACTTTTATATTACTAAAATTAAAATCCTTGTAACGACGAACAAGGCGTTTGTGAGCTTTGGACACGTGCACCACAATGCGGGCTACACACATGCATCTACATGCGAGCTCCGTTGGCATGCACGAACACAGGTTTGGATTCTCGCGTAGCGGAACTTAATACAGATGCAACTACGTCGGTCTCGACTAGCTGCCTCATTCCCTATAGACTTTCTCTTCTCCCCTCGGGCCCACAAACTACCGATGACAGCATCACAACAGACGCACGTGCGTTTGAAGCAATGACTCCTCATTTAATTTTTGACAAATGGAATCACATGCCAGAATTAGAATTTACCTATAAAAAATTCTGGTTAATCACTTATTAAATTATACTGCTAATTAACAAAATTAGCAGTGCCGACATCACGCCTGACAATTATAAATTGTAATTGTTAATAATTATAATTATCAATTATTAAAAAAAAAATACGAACTCGAAATGTATCGAGTTCAGGACAACTTCCGTTCTCACGGAAATCGTCGTGCATTCCAGGAGTCAGCATTTTGTGATTTCCCCTGGGCCCGAGAGAATTCCCCTACTTTTAACACCTGAAACACTAGCGAATTAATCCCACCTTAACCACGAGGCAAGGGGTAGGGACCGGCCTAATTGTCTAACTCTTGGCAGTATTATCCCTCAAGTCTTGCTGATAACTTCTCCCTGGTTCCGCACCCAGTAAAGTCATAAGCAAGAGGGCATAATCGTTTAAGCCCGTCCGCGAGTCGAACCCTGGTGAACTTCACAAGAGGTGGACGATAAAAATTAATAAATCTCCGAGCCGACGGAGTCCGCGTGAAATTTACCCAGGTGAAATATTCCATTAAAGAGTATTCCTTTAATCGAATATTTCGTCTTGTACCTTCCGGTCCGTGCGCGTAGCACCCGTGTTGTCCTGGCGTGATTGGCTCACAAAATAAAACCTTGTATTTTGTTAATAAAATTCAAGAGAAACAGCATTTTCAAATCGCCCGACGGAGGATTTTGTAATCCAGAAGGAACAACTCCGCCGGTACTGTAAGTAACGACGTATCGTTTCAAAATAAGTAACTCTTTTTCCTTGTATATCTTACGTTTTACTCTACCTTCTACATTTCCTGTATGCACATTAATCTAAAAGAAAAATTAATAAACTGTAAAATTTAATCTGAATACACCTTAAATTTCTTTCTTACCTTTTAAAATACAATTTTACATTTTCCTAACTGATAACAACGAAGTAGAGGGGCAACTTCTAAAATTGTGGGAAACGATACCTACAGAAATAAACAGAGTTTCGACTCTGTCAGTTTGAGCCTCCGCAAATCGTTTAATTAAGGGCCAACTCAAAAGCCCGGGACAAAATTAATTATCGGTTTGTAACATTAGGTACAGAACATAAATGATACCTAGTGTTTTTGATAGCCCATGATGGCTCTAAGAAAACCCTTAATGGATTTTTAAAAATATTAATTTTTTTAAAAGTTATAAACAATTAAAGATTTTTGCATCGTTTTTGAAAAAATCTCATATCTTGCAATCGTCTAAACCGATTTTAATAATATTGGTATTTTTGGAAAGCTTAAGAAACGTACTTTCCATAAATATATAGAATATAAATAAAAAATGTTATTTGTTTAAACAAATAATATTTTTTATTGTTAATTTTATAAATAAACAATGTTCTCGGTCGATTTAAAAATTTTTTTATAGAATCTTGAAGAGGGACTTTTCAAGATTCCATAGCAAAAATAAAAAATCGGGATTCTCTAAAAGTTTAGAAGATACAGCATTTTTAGTCCGCCGCGCGCGAACTATCGGTGTAGTTCGCGCGCTCTCGGCGCGACGTCGTACGCGCCTACTATTGTATAATAAATCAAAATAAAAAAGTTAAAAAAATTTTAATTACTTTTTACAGAATGATAAAGTAATCTGCACAATTTTTACATTAATTATTTATAAAATAATATTGAATAAATTTAATGATTAATAATAAAAATTAAATTGTTATTGTAATAAATTAAACAATATTCAAAATTTATATAAAGTGTTAAACATTTTGGATAATTATAATAATTATTTATATGTATATTTAAGAGTACAATTTAATTTATTGACAAATGTAGAATTATTATTTATTAATTAATTATTCTACCTTACCGAATAAAAAAGTCTTTAATTACCATTTGTTTTTAAGTTGATGTTTGCTTGTTTCGGTTGCATTAACTTAAAGCTAATGTTAGTTATAAACTTTTAAACTTAGCAAATTGATTTCTAAGTGCATGTATTGTATTTCCAAGTAGTAATAGTTTATGTTTTTTAATGTAACTTAGTTTAATTTAAAGTAAACTTAATTTAACTTAAAATTAAAATATTTGAAATTAAATACTTGTTGCAACCCGCTAAAAAAGACAAACATAAAAATGTTATAAATAATAATTCTACATTTGTCAATAAATTAAATTGTCCTCTTAAATATACATATAAATAATTATTATAATTATCCAAAGTGTTTAACACTTTATATAAATTTTGAACATTGTTTAATTTATTACAATAATAATTTAATTTTTATTATTATTAATCATTAAATTTATTCAATATTATTTTATAAATAAATAATTAATGTAAAAATTGTGCAGATTACTTTAGCATTCTGTAAAAAGTAATTAAAATTTTCTTAACTTTATTATTTTGATTTATTATACAATAGTAGGCGCGTAAGACGTCGCGCCGAGAGCGCGCGAACTACACCGATAGTTCGCGCGCGGCGGACTAAAAATGCTGTATCTTCTAAACTTTTAGAGAATCCCGATTTTTAGGGTTTAGTGGCCAAGGGCCAAAACCCTTATAGCGAGACTCCGGTGTCCGTCCGTAGTTTTTGGCAGCGTTGCCAAATTAGCGGTTGCCATGGCAACCGTTATCATAGCAACCGTTGCTATGGCAACGTTGCCATATTAACCCTTGCCATGGCAAGCGTTGTCATAGCAACCGTTGCTAATGTTAATGTTTGTCATAATAGCCGTTGCCTTAGAAGCCATTGCTATGTTGATGTTTGCCATAACAACCGTTGCCATGGCAACCGTTACTATGGTAATGGTTGTTTTTTATTCATTCATTATCATTTTTGTTATTTTAGGCCACGAAACCCTATGATGTAGGAGCATTGCGCCTGCTTCTCTGCCTGATTTTTTATTTTTGCTATGGAATCTTGAAAAGTCCCTCTTCAAGATTTTATAAAAAAAAAATTTTTAAATCGACCGAAAACATTGTTTGTTTATAAAATTAACAATAAAAGATATTATTTGTTTAAACAAATAACATTTTTTATTTATATTCTATATATTTATGGAAAGTACGTTTCTTAAGCTTTCCAAAAATACCAATATTATTAAAATCGGTTCAGATGATTGCAAGATATGAGATTTTTTCAAAAACGATGCAAAAAACTTTAATTGTTTATAACTTTTAAAAAAATTAATATTTTTAAAAATCCATTAAGGGTTTTCTTAGTGCCATCATGGGCTATCAAAAACACCAGGTATCATTTAGGTTCTGTACCTAAAGAAAAGTGGGGGCCATTTCAGGAATTCTTACCCTTATGTTAGAAAAAAGTTCTAATTTTTAGAAAGAAATTTTTACTTTTACAATACAGAATTTTTTGAACTTCTGTAACACTTTCATATACTTTTCGAATTTATTTTTAATTTCTGACAAAAAATTTTTTGTTTAAAAATATTTTGAAAATATTCTTTTGAAAATTTCAAAATTATTTTTATCAACAAATCATATTGTTCGATTAATATCATAAGTATTTTTTTCTTCTTTCATTAAAGTATTAAAATAAATAATTTTGTATGATATATAATTTCATTATATATATTACATTACATTTAATTTTTTTATTATTATATATTTTACTCGTATCTGCATATACTATTATTTTGACTGGGTTTTATTTATTGTTTTACAGAACTGTGAGCAATTTTCAATTTTCCACAGTGACTCCACTTCCTACTGCGTCGGACAGTGAAAATGAAGCTGAGGACCAAGTTGTAGTTCTGAGTGATTCAGAAAAAAGAAAGTGCAGAAAAAAGCATATGTTCTGTTGAAATTAATTTTTAGTACACCAAATTAATGTATTTGTCCAACACCCGCAGTGGAATTGAAATGTCACCGATTAACTTGCTAACTAACTAATTAACTTACAAATAAACTCATTTACAAACTAACTTACTCACTAACTTATAATTGTCCTATTAACTTACAAACTAACTCTCTAAATTATTAACTATCTAATCTACTAACTAATTAACTTACTAACTAACTAACTTACCAACAAACTAATTTACTAACTTACAAACTAACTGTCTAATTTACAAACTAACTAACTTACCAACAAACTAATTTACGAACTAACTTAATCACGAACTTACTAACCTATTAACTTACAAACTAACTAACTTATGAACTTACTGTTCTCCCTGCAAATTATCATGTACAATTCGTGGAGCTCGCGATAAATCGCCCTTCTTCACTCGTTGCACAATATACTATTATAAAATTATATTTTTTACAGGTGAAGAAGAAACCACTCATGAATATTTTTCTTCTGAAACGAATTCTCAGGCAGAGAAAATACAGAGGGAGAACGATTACTTTCTAGCCATAAGGGATTGTTGGAGAAGAATTCCTGAAATAAAGAGGAAAGATGGCTACATCAAAATTTTAATTTTGATAAAAAAATAAGCAAACGAGATTAAAATATATTTTTTAATTCTTCATTTTTAATTTAATTTTTATTTCATTGAATTTTTAGTTGTCATTCTTTAGTAAATTTATGCAAAAAAAAGAAATAAATAAAAAGAAATGACATACCTGAAACCAAATGTATATTGTGATTTAACATAAGTTTCAGTTTATCAATTTCCCTGACAAAATTCTTTTACAGGAAAATATGAATGTTTACGGAAAATAAATAAAATTTAGGAATTTTAATAATTTCTAACAATTATAATTATATAAGCCTTCCTATTCAACTAAACTGCATCCCTGAATCAATTAATTTAAATAATTTTCCAAAGTTTTTTTTAGAATTCAATTATTAAATATCTACAAAAACTAAATTTTTTATAATAATTGTAACTCTTCATAGGCTTTTCTAAAATTATTAAGGTATGCTATATTCAAAAATTTATAAAGAAACTCTTTCATTTAACGTTTTAAAACTATTTTAAAACAATTTTTTAATGGTAATACTTTTTTAATTTTGATAAATTTCCAAACAATAAAAATTTGGTAAAATATTTTTTAAATATTTGAATTTTTGGAAAGTATAAATAAAAATGATCAAATTTTTGAAGAATTTTAATTATATACAGGACCATAATTTCTCTAAAATTTTAATAAGTTTAAAAAGTAAATTTCCATAAATTTTTATTTACTTAGTTCGAAGATAATAGAATCTTAAAAGTTATTATAAAACAATTCTAATAATTAGTTTTTAAAAATATTGACAACAAATTTTTTACTACCATTTTCCTGACTTTACTGACATGTGGTTGTGATATGTGTTGTTTACATTACTAATTACTGGAACAGCGGAATGTGGAACACGTCAAAATACAAAATCTCCAAATTGTTGAGAACCACTGGCGTGACCGCGTTCATTCGAGTCGCAGACAAAAAGTCAACGACAAATCAAACTCATTCTGGACTCACCTTAATGGTATGGTTCAAATACCTTAACTGTTGGGCTGTTTCTATTCCAGTAATACCAGGGTAATATAACCGAAATTATGCCTGTAGCTTCTATTTTTTTCTTTCAGTTTATGGATAAATAAATTAAATATAAAGTTCGGAGTTGATAATTTATAATACTAAGCTAATTATAATAATAACTTATATTCATGTTTTGAGTTTCGTGTTTTCCACTCCCAACCCATTCTCAATAATTTATTTCTTCAATTCAATTTATTAATAATAATTGAACGTGATTTCCTAATTTTGTATTTAACAAATTATTGATTGATTATATGTTTAAATGACTGTGAAATTAATTGCCAATTTCACCCATAATGATTCAAAGTTAATCAATGATTGAATCCTCAGTTAACCAATCACAAGCAGTTAAACTGGCTTTAATCACTGATTAACTTTTAATTGAGTTTGGTGAAATTAGCCCTAAAACTTGTTTGCAACTACGCGTTGTTAACATAGTGGTTAGAGTGTTAGTCTATAAGTCTGTAGGTCGTAGGTTCGATTCTCCTCTTGCACAGGTTTGTTTAATTCATAGGTGTACGTTATTTCTTGAATTAAGTTATAGAATGAACAAAAACTTGAAAATATAATACATCCACTTACTGTAAATGCCTATTATTAAACTTGTCAGGCCCACTCTGAAACTTTTTGCAAAACCTTCTTATCATTTAGAGGTAAGTTTTGAAAAAAGAAAATTAAAAATTTATCATACCCAAAGTTAAAAAAAATTAATTTGTTTATAAATTTTTTTTATTTTTCTAATAAAAAATGACAAAAAATTTTTTGTTTTCATTTTCTAAAAGTCGAAAGAAAACTAAAACTTTCGTTCTTTGACAACTTTTCTCTAAACTCAATATTTTCGGACTTATAAGTTACTGAATATAGGTCTACGATTAAAGTGCAAAATTTCGAAAATTCATAACTCAAAAATTTTGACAATTAAACAAAAATAAAAAAATACGTACAATACCGGCAGAAATTGTCGGTACGAACGACGAGCAAGCTACGAAAAATTGCTGCCGAAATTAAATTAACATATTTTATTATTGAAAAATGATAGGAACTTGGTTCTTGGATCGTTTCAAAGCCAATTAAATTCTGCGTCGTTTGATATATAAATGAAAATTATTTGATATTTTTGAGAGATTTTATCACCTAAAAGATTTTGAAAAAAAATTGATTAATTTTTCTATTTTTGTGCACCATGTTTGAGTGGCTGCACATTCTAGAAAAATTTAGAGAAAAATTTTAAACTGTAGAAACATAATCTTTAAAGTCTCAGCTTTTATTTGAGCCTTGAAAATTGAAAATCCGTTCAGTAGTTTTTGAAATATCTAAAAAAATGTCCAAGCATGTTGTTTTATAATTTAGGCGGTGATACACACTTATTGCACTCTCGCTGCTCACCTGGTTCGTTGCGGCAGGGCCGAATAAGCGGCATATAGAGTGGGGGTCATATTTGGAGCTCTTTTTAAGTTTTTTGTAATTTTAAATTTAATATTCATTGAAAATTTAATAATTGTTAAAGGTAATTATTATATATATATATATATATATATATATATATATATATAATTAAGTTATCATTTTACAAACTTTCATGATCAAATAGTCGTTTATTTCTACGTACAAATTTTCACTTTTCTAACTTTTTTCCAAAAATAAACGACTATTTGATCATGAAAGTTTGTAAAATGATAACTTAATTATATATATATATATATAATTAACTTTAACAATTATTAAATTTTCAATGAATATTAAATCTAAAATTACAAAAAACTTAAAAAGGGCTCCAAATATGACCCCCACTCTATATGCCGCTTATTCGGCCCTGCCGCAACGAACCAGGTGAGCAGCGAGAGTGCAATAAGTGTGTATCACCGCCTAAATTATAAAACAACATTCTTGGACATTTTTTTAGATATTTCAAAAACTACTGAATGGATTTTCAAGGCTCAAATAAAAGCTCAGACTTTAAAGATTATGTTGCTAGAGTTTAAAATTTTTCTCTAAATTTTTCTAAAATGTGCAACCACTCAAACATGGTGCACAAAAATAGAAAAATTAATCAATTTTTTTTAAAAATCTTTTAGGTGATCAAATGTCTCAAAAATATCAAATAATTTTCATTTATATATCAAACGACGCAGAATTTAATTGGCTTTGAAACGATCCAAGAACCAAGTTCCTATCATTTTTCAATAATAAAATATGTTAATTTAATTTCGGCAGCAACTTTTCGTAGCTCGCCCGTCGTTCGTACCGACAATTTCTGCCGGTAGTGTATCTGTTTTTTTCGATACAGAACAGAAAAAAAATATTTTTGGCCGATTTTAAGAGGTCAACTAAAATCTCACGTGGAATTGCCAATATGTTTGCTTAATATCTACAAGAACACAAATTATGAGTCAAAAACGAAACTATGCCCACAACCGAACCTATTCCCCTATATTATTATATTATATTATAAATAAAAATAGTTTTTGGTCATAAAATATAAGATACTTTTGACTAATTCATAAACAATTTTAAGCAATACCACAAAAAAAATGATTGATTGATTGTAATTTATAAATTTTGGTGTTTTATTAAATAAATTAGACTAAAGAGGATGGTAAACCACACTATCGAAACGTCGCAACTTTAATATGACATAAGCCTTTTTTATGTTTGATACTTTCCTATTGATCGAATTTATCTTCACATAATTACACATTCGGAAGGGAATTTTATTTTCAATTAATACTATGAGTCTTGGATCAAGTATGGACTTTCCAACATTTTCAACACCAAACTTCTTCAATTTTATTAAAACCCATTATGGATCAAATATTCTTAAGTCTTTGAAGACTTGGACCAATACTTTACGACGATTAGCAATTTCTTCATCTAAGCGACAATTCTATTTAAGTTGCAGAAGCCACGATGTCATACCACAACACATCATGAACATTAGTAAGTGATTTAGTAAGTGGACCTTTAACAGTTTATCTCGTTTTAAAAAATTTTTCTTAATTAAAAATAAGTGTAATAACTAAATTAAGCGGTTCTTTAGTAAACAAAGAACAAACATCAAGAGACATTAAAATGAAATATTCCGGAATTATTCTGCCGTCCTGATTTAAAAACACCATAACTACACCTTTTATCAAAAATGAGTTTTTTATACCGTTGGATTCGTAAAAAAAGACGAATTTTTCTATGCTAATTAGAATTATTAATCTTAATTAATTTTCGAGTTAATTAGGAATTAATTTTACTAAAAAGCACTATCTACATCGATTTCCGTCGAATCCTGATATTTAGAGGCCTAACTACAGGCCTAACTACAGTTTGTGAGGATTTCGGGTCGTCTAACCAGTGATTTCCTGATAAAAAGGCCTATCTACATAGTTATGCTTTTTGAGATCAGGAACTCGAGCTTTGTAGAGGCTACTTTCCTTATGGACTTTGGCCTAAGTACATAGTGTGTTTCTACGTCAGGAATCTCATGAAAATCACATGAAAATCTACAACCCTTTCCTTAAAAAAGCACATCTACATTCACTTTATTGAAACAAGAAGTTTTTCAATTTTAATATATTTTTTATTAAATAAAATAAATAAATAAATAATAATAAATATAGCTATTTTTTACAATTTTTATTTTTAATAAAATTTTTTAAGGTTAATTAATTAAAAAAAGGTTTTCAAATAGTTTTTTATTTTAGTTTAATAATTATTAGTTATTAGCAATAATTCAATAAAGAAAATTGATTGTATTTATAAAATGCAGAAGATTATTTAAACAAACTAAATAAATAGTAACCAACAAATTTATTAATACTAAATCTTAAAAAAATTATTGATAATGTTTTTCTTTTAATTAAATTCTTTCATAAAACTTTACAAAATAATTCAATTTTTGAAATATTTTATACTGAATTAAGAAAAAACATTCAATTCTTTCGGGAAATTTTTTTTAAATAATTAAATGTTTGCAAAGATTTGGCTTTTTAAAAAAATAATTGAATTTTTGCGACAAAATTTTGAAAGTAATAAACAAGAATAATTAATTAGTAAATTAGTTAAGAATTGAATTTTTTTTAAAGTTTGAATTTGAAATTGTTCAAAAATTCATATTTGAAAATAAGTTTTGTAATTTGCATAATAATAGTAATTAATATGTTAATTAATAAAAAACATAAAGATAACTGCTTACTTTAAAATTATTACACACATCTCCTCAAAATAGGATCAATAGTAGATATTTAAACATTTTAATCTTTGAATGGGATTTTTAAAAAATTGTTAAGGTTTTAAAAATTAATCATTTAATTATATTAAAAAGGTGAACAGGGAATTTAATGAAATTTAATTTATTTTAATTAAAATTATGTTATTCATTACCTTCTGCAGGTTTTTTCTTTTTTTCCTGTTAGAAATTAAAAAACGCATTTTAATTACACAAAATAAAAAAAATTGTACACTTTAATCCATTTTTCAAAACTAAACTCTTTTAAGTGTTTGTAGTTAGTGTACTTCTACATCCGTACTTAAGCTTTTCTCCTGACTAAAAAGCATAACTGCGTAGTTATGCTTTTTTGTAAGGATTCGCCGCGATTTTTCATTTAATTAATTAGCATAACTACACTTTTGCATATTTCCAATGAAAATTTGAAAATTTTTTTTGCATAATAAAATTCAGCGTACCCGAATTAGTAAAGAAGCGCCATTACCTTTTGAAGAAACATTATGTTAAAGAAGATATGAATAAAAACGTATTTTGCTAAATATCTCGAAACAACCCAAAGTGTAGTTATGGTGTTTTTAAATCAGGACGGCAGTATTATATTGTCCAATTTTTTTATAAGATCAAAGCTATTATTAAGATGGAAATTTAGAACAATAATATGTGGTTTTAATTGATTGTATAGAATTTTTGCAATTATAATTAAATAATTACTTATTATTGTTTACAATATTAGATATACAATACTTCAATTTTTTTAATTATTTTTTTTATCGAATGATTTTAATATTTTTTTTTTATTGTTTATTTTAATTCTACCATTTACCGATGAATGTTGCAAGTATTTTTTAAATATTTGTGTACGGAACCCGCCATTGCAGTGCGAGTTCAACTCGCACTTGTCCAATTTTTTTTTTATTTTATTTAAAAATTTTTTTTTAGATTTTTTAATATATTTTATGTGATCAGATTGTAAAAATATGCTAATAAACCCATTTTTTGTTAATAGATCAAATAATGTAGAAATTAGAAAAAAAAAATTTTTTTAATTTTTTTTTAGATTTTTTAATATATTTTTATGGTCAGGATGTGAAAATATACTAATAAACCCATTTTCAGTTTATTAGATCAAATAATGTGAAAATTAGAAAAAAAAATATTTTTCAAAAATTTTTTAGTTTTTCCTTGACAACGCTATGGCCATTATTACATAGCAAGTTCTTTATATGTGACGCGACACGAGAAAAGGGACCTATCGATAAAAAAATCATTTTAGAGTTTCTAGTCGTATTCCATAGATTTTGAGTCGCTCTTTCACGTAAAAAAATCAGAAGTAAGAAATCTGAAATAGTTTTAATAATATAAAGCCCGAAAGTTGAACGTGTCCGCGTAAATACACGAGTTTTCTGCTCATGGCGTCACGTTAAACGCCCACCCTGTAAAATTCTCTTTTGAGGCGATAGGTCCCTTTTCTCGTGTTGCGTCACATATTTTTCCTGTAATATTCGCGTTAAAATATACCACTATGCTAAATTTTAGCCCTCCATGTTGAATAGTTTAGAAGTTAAGGGGGGGGAGGAATGGTCACTTTTTGTGCACTTTTGGCAAAAAATCCTGTTATTTCCTTGACAACGCTATGGCCATCACCCCCAATCACATTCTCTATATTTTTCCTGTAATGTACATGTAAAAATACGTATCTGTACCAAATTTGAGCTCTCTAGGTGAAATAGTTTAGCAGCTAGAGGGGGGCACGATTTGGCTACGGACACAAGAGTCTCACCAATAGGGTTCCGTCGGTACACCGAAGGTGTACGGAACCCTAAAGACATCAAAAAATCTTCAATGACTTTTTAAAGTATAAACATCACAATAACCAATTGACTCTAACTAACACAGTGTTACCAAAGTTTTATTTTTCTAATATTGTAAACAGTAATAAGTAGAGGAACTAATTGTGCGAATTTTGTTCCTCTACTTATTATTGTTTACAATATTAGATATACAATACTTTAATTTTTTTAATTATTTTTTTTATCGAATGATTTTAATATATTTTTTTAATTGATTCTTTTAATTCTACCATTTACCGATGAATGTTGCAAGAATTGTTTTAATTTTTGTGTACGGAACCCGCCATCGTAGTGCGAGTTCAACTGGCATTTGTCCAATTTTTTTAAAATTTTATTTAAATTTTTTTTTTAGATTTTTTAATATATATTTTGTGACCAGATTGTAAAAATATACTAATAAACCCATTTTTGGTTAATAGTTTAATATTTTTTTGCGATCAGACTGTAAAAATATACTAATAAACCCATTTTTAGTTACTTAGATCAAATAATGTAGAAATAGAAAAAAAAATTTTTAGTTAAAAAATTTTTTTTTATTTTTTAATATATTTTTGTGATCAGACTGTAAAAATATACTAATAAACCCATTTTCAGTTAATTAGATAAAATAATGTAAGAATTAGAAGAAAAAAAATTTTTTTTAATTTTTAGTTTCTCCTTGACAACGCTATGGCCATTATTACCTTTGTCGTCTCGCGCCGTCGTCGCAATCGGCTCGCAGTTTGAGATTGCAAACATTACCTCATCTGTCAAAACTTTTTCTTTCGCGAATTTAGAAATTAACCATGTTATTTGATTTGAGAAGTTAGAAAATGAATCGTCGAATATCAACGTAATGATGTTTATGCTTTATCAATTTCATTTCTATTTATTTATTCCATAATATTAACGAAAAAGAAATACGGCCAGCTGATTCGAGAAAATTTTTTTTTTACAAAAAGTGTGTTTAAATTGTTTATATATGTGTATATACAAAAATAGAATAATATATTTCTACTATAAATGTAGAACATATTTATTGGTTTATTAATTAATTAATTCAAGTAATTTCAAAGTTAACAATTTACAAAAAAATAGAATTTTTAAGTTTAGTTGATGCAGCAGAAAAAATTTTTTAACCAAAATTTTCTTTAGCTGAATTTAGTCTTAACTATTTTTTATTGAACCAAATTTTTCTTTGGGTCAAATACGAAAAGAAAAATCCATACAATTGAGCGTTTCGATGCAATAATCGGTCTTACGCGTGAACGCAAGCGTTAATACCAGTCGGGTGGCAGTGAGAGGCCCACACTGAGAAAAAAACAATGCCAAAATAGCGCCATCCACTTATGTAGATTCAGCTTTGCTTAACACCGCTTTAACGACTGTGGGGAACACTGCAGTTTCTGCATGAGTTTTCTGCTATTACTACCGTGTCTATAAGTTATGTGAATTTTTGTGCGCGTTGTGTTTCTCTGACACACTTGTATTTTTATTCTTTGTCGTTTTTCCTTATTTTTAGTTTAATGTGGAAATGGATGAATTCGTAAAGAATATTTTACAGAATTGGAAACTGGACCAATTCATTGACAGATTTGAAAGTACACTGTTAAAAAAGATTGTAAATTTACAACACTTTCATACAAAAAGTATTTGAAAATTTACAAATATTGTATATGAAATAATTTCATAAACGCATGTTTGAAAGTGTTGTAAATTTCAAACACTTTCATACAGAAAGTGTTTGAAATTTTCAAAAAATTTTGTATAAAATAACTTCAAACACATATGTTTGAAAAGTTTGTAAATTTACAATATTTTCACACAAATGTGATTAAAAATTTCAAAAAATTTTGTGTGGAATAACTTCAAACACATATGTTTGAAAGTTTTGTAAATTTATAATATTTTCATACAAAAGTGTTTGATAGTTTCGAAAAAACTTTGTATAAAATAACTTCAAACATATATATTTGAAAGTTTTATAAATTTACAATATTTTCACACAAAAGTGTTTGAAATTAAAAAAAAATAACTAAAATTATTTGTTAATCAGTTTAATTTTTAAAACTTGTTAAGCGGAAATTATTTTTCCGGATAATATAATATAATTAATTAATGTCGTTAGTTATTCTTTACTGATTAAAATTTTTAAACTGCTAAATGAAATAAAAAAGTATTTTTGTATAACAAATTTTCTCGTATATAAGATATTTTTCAAATATTTTTCAAACATCTAAATACATATCATAAATTTAAAAGAAACATGAAGAGAAAAAAATTAAAGAATACTATGAATTGGTTGGTGAAGAATTTTAAAGATATTGAATCTTTAGAAATTTGGAAGTCAAAAAAAATTGTATGGTCCACATGTTTCTTACAACCGACACTTAGTCAGAGATTTTCATAGCCTCCCTTGGTCGAGCGCGTCTAGGCGCAGCTCCCAAGGTTGATGGCTCTTGACAAAACACACTATACACAGACAACACTATATAGATTTAAGGGTTCAAATCGTAGTGTCGCATTTCCGTAATAATGCTAATGATACTTTTTTTTTACTTAATTTATATTTATTATAACACATCAGAACACATTGAAAACAATTTTGATTTTTTAAATAAATATTTAAATGATTTAGTTATTTCAAAAAGTTTTGTTTGAAATTTCATACAAAACTGTTTGAAATTTCAAACAAAAATATTTGAAATTTCATTCAAACACTTTGTATTTATTTTCAAAAAAAAAAATTTTGAAAATTTAAAACAAATGTGTTTTAAAATTTAATACAAAAATTTGTATTAATTGTAAAAATGTTTGTTGTAGTTTTTCAAAATTGTATATGATAATTGCTTCAAACATTTTTGTATGAAATTTGAAACAAAAATTTTTAACAGTGTAAGTATATACAGAATGGTCGCAATCCTAACCTTTTGATAAAGCTTTTGATAAATTGTCTTTGCTTTTGATAATTATATAGCTTATTTAATATTGATTAGCAATATTATTATAAAATAAATTATAATTATTTTAAAAACATTTGTTATCACTAGTAATTAACTATATGTTTACTTAATAAAGTATTTTAAAACAATTTAAAGTAACTTTCAAGTTTCTACAAAACTGCCAAAACTGCTGTGTGTCACAATGCAAAAACTGCAGTGTTTCAACGTAGAAACAACAGTTTTCTGTTTGCAGTGTTACTCATGCAGAAACTGCAGGACTTTACCGCTGAAACGGCGTGTTTTTTTCCTCAATGCAGAGGCGATCACTTCCACCCAACTGGTATTAGCGCTTGCGTTCACGCGTAAAACGCTCAATTGTGATTTTTTACCACATAGGTATTCCTAGAAATTAGGAAATATAACAAATTCACGAATGAAATATGCTTATTATGTAATTGAGAAAAAGTAGAAGATGCATTAAAACACAATTATTCACAAAACAGCGGGGATTTTTTACGTTTTGACACTTTATGCCGGAGAAATTGGAGGTTATGTTTCAATCTAGCGGAATCGACTCGCTCCGCATGGATGGCGCTCGATGACTAACATTTCCAGGGGTGGAGCGAGGATGGATCCAAACTTCCACTATTAATTTCTACACGGGTGATTTGGAAAGTTATTGCCTTAATGTTTTAAAAACTAAATATAATTGTGTACCACTTTTTTACTATAGTTATGTTGACGACACAATCTTATGTGTTCACAAAGATTGTGTTGATCTAGTTTTGTCTGTTTTTAATTCTTATAATAAAAATTTACAATTTACTCATGAACTCCAAATTGATAAAAAAAATAATTTTATTGATATAACTTTATGTATCGAAAGTAATAAAATTATTTATAACTGGTACCAAAAGTTTACTTCCACTGGTAGACTTACACGGAGAGACTTTTAGTTACAAAAATTACTTTATTGTATTTCGATATTTCTAATAAAACGTAAGAATTTAGGGATAATCGAGGTACGATGATAATAGTTCTTATCATAATAATAAGTAGTGTTATTTTTTTATCTACTATTGTAATTTTTAGGGAACAGAAGTTAGTATAAAAGTTTAGAAAGAATATCATTTGATGTTAAGACAATTGCAAATACGAGGATATGGAACATATTTATAATACATTCTGATATTTTTATTTGTAAACCCACTTTTTTGAAAACTATTAAATGTAAAAAAATTTTAGATACTGTATTATTTTTAATATTAACACGCTCTGAAATGGTAAGCAGTTTGAATTTTTTCAAAATTTTATTAGAATATTTTCACGAAGGTTTCCGAACAGTTCCGTCCACAACCGAAGACAGTTAATGTTAGGCGAACACTCAGCAAACAACCGAGCGTCATCATCGTCTTGAAAGTATTTTGTTAAAAACGTTTCAAAAGTTATTAGTGATTAAACAATTGAATTGTATAATAATATTATGATAAATCATATATTAATTTATATACACTAGTCACTTTTACTTGCGCGCTACGCGCGCCCCCTTTCTTTCTGCTATTCAATATGAAAATATTTTAAGATTGAAAAAGTTTCTAACATTATTCTAAAGATGAACACATAATATTTATTAAAAGAATTTTATCTTAAAGGATTAAATTTTGTATTCCTAAATTGCACTTGAATTGCATAATTTTTATTTCTCAATAACAATATTGTTCACCAACTCATTATTTTCTTTCAGGAAATAATTTGCATAATTTCTACACTAAAAATAATTTAATTGAATCAAATAAAAATAATTTGACTCAATTAAATAGTTTAATTGTCTATTATTTAATAAATATTTATTTGAACGAAGTAAATATTTATTAGATCTGAGTATTTTATTTGACAGTATGAAATAAATATTTATTTGCATCAATAAAATATTTTTTTTTAAGTAACTAAATCTTTATTTGTATCAAAAATTCAATTATTTATCACAATTAATTATTTTAATTAAGATTAATATTTCATTAATTGAATCAAATAATTAATTATTTAATCGAAATACAAAATTGTTTGCTTAAACTTAAAACAGTTCTGGATCAACTAAATCTTAATTTGTATTAAATAAATGAAAATTTTTATAAATTTTATAATTATAAAAATAATAAAAATTCAAATTTTGCACCATCGACTCTACCTACTCAAGCTAGAAAGTATTAAGCACTAAATTTTTTTAATTGTATGAAAATCTGAAACCTACGACCTACAGGGATCGAAACCCAGATGCACATATAGCTAACCCAAGACCTATAATCGCAAAACTAATATTTAAAATAATTTTTTTTTATGTCAATCATATATGATAAAAAATATATTTTTTACATTTTTTTATTCAAAATCTTGTAATTTTCTTAATTTTTTATGTTTTGATTATTTTGAGATTTAGAACCTGTATTAAGTCATCTGTTTTGAAATGATATTTGATTTTATTATTTTAGATGATTCTACAATGATCACCGTAATTGAAAATAATTTTTACCAGTGGACAAAGCATATATCGTTTACTTTCAAGATTTTTTCCCTTAATTGCATTTTTTTCTAAATCCATTACTAAGTTCTTCTAAACTTTAAATAAAAAATGTTGATAGACTTAATATAAGGTTATTCAATAAAATTGACAATAAGCAAAATATTGATATTAAGTATTATATCAATAAGTATATATATTAAGTATTACTATATATACTTAACTTTACTATTTTTTGAGAAAATTTAACCAATTTCGAAGTAAATTTTACTAATTTTTACAAAAATTGACTGCAAATATAGTATAATTCATGGAATTTTAAAACAAAAATAAATGTTTATACAAATTTAAAAAAAATTTAAAAAAAATTAATTGTGGAAATAGTAAATTTTACTATTTAAAAATCGTTATTTTTAGAGTAAATTTTATAATATCCGAAGAAAATATTTAGTAAAATAAACTATCAGCGTATTAAAATTTATTTTGGAAATAGTTAAAATTTAATATTTGTTTTGTTAATTTTAAAAATTTGTTATTAGTTTTCATAGTAAGTTTGCTTAAAAAATAGTAAAATTTACTCTGGGAATATTAATTTTCAATAACAAATTAGGGTCATTTGGGGATAAATGTAAACAGTAGATGTTTTAGCTAAATTTACAAATTTAAAAATAAGTTCAACGTCAATATTTTTACCTCAGCTCACCTACAAGATGTTCTGAATATTACCAATATTTTATTTTTACAATTGGCAATGCCATAGTGTAAGTTATCTTTTAATGCAAAAACAATAGAAAATCAAAGTTTTACTGTTTCAATATTTTGTCTCGCATTTGCATAAAAATAAATTTTAAAATCAAACTAAAATTTGTAATTCTTCCTTATTAATGCGTTAATAAAAATTCACTTTGATTTTTGTTTTTCGCCAATTTAGTTAATAAATAATTAAATGTTTACATTTAGCATAAGAATTCGAAAACTTGGGGTAAATGTAAACAGAACTTCAATTATACATTTTTAAAATAAAATAATTGAATAAATTTGCTTTTGTTTTACAATTTCATTACTTTGGCAAGGTAAAATTACATAGGAAAGGAAAGTAGGTTTTCTTTCATACATACATTACTAATTCTGTAATGGTTGATTGTTTATTTTATATAATACATTACACACCCACACAAAAAAATAAAAGTTCTGACCTGGGGGTCTCACTATGTTGACTTAATGTTTTTTGGGCCGTTGAATCCGAATCCGAGGTACATTTAACTCCATCAGATCAGGATTTTGACATAACCTAAAAAAACCAATATGGCGGACACGTTTTTGAAAAATTCATCGGATTCGCTTGAAATTCGTTACTCGGGGGTTTTTGAGGTCGCTGATTACGAATTTGAAGTCATATTTCAAAAATTCAAAATGGCGGATCCAATATGTCGGACACGTTTTTGAAAAATTTATCGGATTCGCTTAAAACTAACGAGTTTAACTAATAAACTAACTCCTGAGTAACGACTCGGGAGTTTTTGGAGTCGCTGAATACGAATTTGAAGTCAGATTTCAAAATTCAAATATACAAAAACGTGTTCGCCATATTGCGACCCCAAAACCCCCCGAATAACGAATTTCAAACGAATCCGATGAATTTTTCAAAAACGTGTCCGCCATATTGGTTTTTTAGGTTATGTCAAAATCCTGATTTGATGGAGTTAAATGTATCTCGGATTCGGATTCAGCGCCCCAAAAAACATAGTCTACATAGTGAGACCCCCAGGTCAGAACTTTTATTTTTTTTGTGTGGCTGTGTTATCAGTTAACTGGTTGATTTACTTATATATCTACACTGAGAAAATTTTGGGGACAATGCTGCTCCGGTAGGTGGCACTGCTGCGTTAAATGAAGAGCTGGAGCGCAACTTTACCTACGATTCCCAGCCGCCCCGGAAAAGGTAAGAATCTGTTCTTATGGACTTTACTCCGTGCACATTGAACTGATCCTTACCTTTCAAAAGTCAGAATCAGCCCCTTGAGGAGTAGATGCTGCCTTTTGCTGGAGCGGCTGGGAATCGTAGACAGAGAGCACCAGCGACTCCCATGAATTCCCGCAGCGTCTCCAAAATTTTCTCAGTGTACGAAGAATTTTTTTTCAATTTGTCCATCCCTTAAAACAGTAGTATACTTGAAATAACTTGTTTCTTAAACCTCGCTTAACTACAGTGGAGTTTACCTTTACCTCGTATTTTAGAAAAATTTCAGAATCTCGAGGTAAATGTAAACAGTCAGTTTTAGGCGATTCAGGTGCATCAATATTTTTTTGTACCTCATAAAATTTTTCTAGGGAAGTAAAGTAACAAGTTCATGCAAAAGAAATTCGTCCATTTTACCTTTTAACAAAAAAAACTAAAAACTGACTTCAGATTTGTTATTTTATAAAATTCCAAATATCATAAGGCTGTATGATTAATATGTTTAGCTAAGGGGTTAGTTTTGAGATAAGGGTTGAGGTGAAAAATTAAAACTGGTAGTCTGCAAAATGATATTATAATTATTCAACGATTAATTTAAAAAAAGTTAAACATTTATTAGTTTTATTAGTATTTTTGTTAATTAAATCGAAATAGGGGTAATTTTGGGGTTGAAAGTTGGACCTGAAATATTAGTAAGGGTATGTTTATTAGTGCCAATAATATTTAAACAATTTCTAATAAAAATTCACTGTAGCTTTTTCTGGTTCTGAGATATGGAAGCAACGTTAGATTGCGTTTATTCCGTTTTAAGTAAAATTGTTAATTTCAAATTCTTTTAATGAAATATGAGAAAAAACCAAGAAATAAATTTATGTTTAATAATTTTTGACACTCTCACCTTCTTGTTCAAATTTTAAAACTTAGTACTTTAATAAATAAAATCATCGTAAACAAATTGGCTGCCTTTATTCCCTTGTTACTTACGATATTTTTTATTCCTAATGCACAAAAGTGGCAATTTTAGATAGCAGACGACAGGGAGTAAAAGTCATTCACTTGCTCGACTTATATGAAAATTACGGCCGTTTTCTCCCTTGGGCAAAAATAACGCATGGGAACAGTGATTATGTTTGCACATGGGAGAAAATGGACGCCATTTTCATATGGTCGAACAAATGAGTGACTTTACTCCATGTCGTCAGCTATCTAAAATTTGTGCATATGGGATGAAAAAACAAATTTTTATACATGTTTTTCGAAAAATGACAACCATTTTGTCAGTTTTGCAAAAAGCAAAAATCGTGTAAAACTTCATACGCCAATATTTATTATTTAAACCTGAAAAAATGTACAAAAATAACCTTTTTTAGGGCGTTTAAAGTGGGTAGATCTCTTAATAAAAAACATTAATCCTGAAGCCTGTACTTACACGACTAAAATACTCATAACTCCGTTAACCTTACCCCCCTTAAGAAAAACTGGGAAAAGGGGAAATCTTAATATTTTAGAAGATTTTTATTACTATAAGGAGATAGAAAACAGATAATAGAATTAATTAAAAAAAGAGGACTATAATAAGAATGGTATTTAGTTACATTCAGCGATAGTTTAAACAGTTATACAAATTAATAAATAATGATGGTTGTCATTTTCTTCACTAATAACCCTTCATGATTTCGATTAGCAGTCCAAAAATTCACATATTTTATTTGCACGATAATAAATTTATGCTAATAAATATTATTCTCAGCTTTTTTAAACATTTGTATATAATCCATTTGGTTGTTGAATCTTATTAAAAGAAAAATAATTTTTAAAATTAAAACATATTTTTTTATATTACATATGTATACCGAAAAAAGTTTAGTTTTCATAAATTTTATGTTACAAAATTTTTTTCTTTCCTTCGAAAATAGATGAACTTACATTTTGACCGGTACTGTAAATATTTCACATTGAAAATTCCGATAAACATAATGATAGCAAATTAAACTTAATTAAAATTGAAGGGCCGGATGCATCAACTGCCGCTACGCGCTATTACACGAAATAATACCAGCCAGGTAGTAGTGAGAGGCCCAGAAGCGCTCACTGCTCACTGACTGGTATGGTCCTTTACGGCGGCGCGTAGCGGCAGGTGTTATATCTGGCTCCTTAATTATTCAAAAATTTCACTATAAACATAATTTTTTATATACATATTACTTCTAGTATCTCCTAAATATATTTTTACGGATTCAAATAAACGTACCCTCGATAATGCAACATACATCTGACCGTGATTAAATACATCTCTTCTTAAATCTGTATATATTCTGTTAAATGTTTGTCCTTGAGACTTGTTAATAGTCATTGCAAAAGCTAATTTTATAGGAAATTGTCTTCTTTTAAAAGTAAACGGATATAAATTTTCACAATATAAAGCTACTCTACGTAAAAAGACAATATTTCCACTCTTATCTTCCGTTAATATTTGACATTTAATAACATTATGTGATAAATCTAAAACAATTAACCTTGTTCCGTTACATAATCCTTCATTAATACTAAGATTTCTAATAAGCATTACAACGGAATTAATTCTTAAATGTAATTCATGTGGTGGTAAAGAAGGTGGAGAGAGAGTATTTAAATATTCTGGTAATAAAGTTTCAGAAAATTTTCCATTATCACAATTTTCAGTAGAATCAATACTTTTATATATTTTTCACCTTTACTGTCTAAGAGACGCACCACTCTCTTATTAATATCATCATCGTCAACGTTTCTAGGTGCTAAAATTGCACACTCTGACAACTCCTGAAATTTATTCTGTTGTATGAACTGACAATATATTTCTTCTGCAATATCTACATTCCCTTTTTGAATAATATGTTCTGGTAATATAACATTATCATCTGCATCATTTAATTCAACATTGCCTACTTTAAGTAAAAAATCTACAAATTCCGTTTCTTGTGGTAAGGCTCTCATATTATCTGTTAATGTGTATTTTTTGAAATGTTTCCATAGTTTACTATTTTTTATTGATAAATTAACTATTTCTGATCTAGTACCCCGTTCTTTAATTGGTAAAGTTTGTCGAAAATCTCCGCCTAGAATTACAATTTTACCACCAAAAGGTTCATTGGAATTCATTATATCCCTTAATAGATAATCCATAATTTCTAAAGCATATTTTGGAGCCATTGGTGCTTCATCCCAAATAAAGACATATATATTTTTTAAAAAAAGGCCTTCTTTAGATTGAATTTTAATGTTTGAAGATGAATCACTGTATAATGGAACGGGTAAACCTAAAACTTTATGAACAGTTTTTCCATTAGGAAGCAGAGTCGCAGCTATACCTGTAAATGCCATGTTGCAAACATTTATTCCTTTACCTCTTAACAAATGCCATAGCGTAATGTATAAAAATGTTTTTCCAGATCCTCCACAACCATCAACATATAAACACTTGGAACTATCAAATGAAGAATCCTTTAGGGCATCAAGTACATAATCAACTACAAGTTTTTGTTTTACATTTAATTTATCATAATTCTGTTCTCCTATGTTAATATGTTCTGCAATACTTATATCATTAACTTGTTGAGTAAGAATTTCATCTTGTGTATCTAACAATCCCTGAAAGTCAGTTAAATTATATCCTTCGTTAAATAACATTGTTTTAATATTTCTATAAGCCCTTTGTTCAGCATCAATGTCGTTAATTTTAAATAATCTTCTGACATTTGACCCTTAAATTGTTCTCAAAGTTTATCCGGTTGTACAGGATGAAAATGAATTAAAATTCTTATAAATAATTGACGAAGTGAATGAGGCATCATCCATAATGCAGCTTCTTCCATTGTTCTAATCCACTCACTATCATCTTCTACAAGTCCTAATGCCAAACAAGCAGATGTAAAAGATTCATGAACAACTCCATTAACTGTTCTCAAACTTTCAAAAGAAGTTGCTCCTTTTACTGTAAGCAATAATAGTCTAAGATTAAATAACTCTAATTGATTTGGATTAACTGAATACATTCTTCCCAAAACTTTTTCTTTACGAATTCTTTGTTTCCATTCAAGAGATTTTTTTACCCATGTATAATGCTCTGGTATTTCTGAATAATAATACTTTTGAGCATTACTATCCCGTTGGTTAAGTTTAAAGTAATCGAGAAGTTTTGTATTTTTATTTGAATCGAAAGAAATACCGTTACTATCTTTTTCTTCTCGAATAATAACATTCTGTTCATTTGGCAAATGTATGGGCAAACGATTAACGCTATGACTCTTTTTTCCTAAAGGTTTACTTAGAACTCTCCAAACTGCCTCAACTGGACCAACATATCTATTTTCTTCATAATGATTTATTTCATTATGATTAATAGTTACATCACCATTCGCATTTGTGATAATAATAGATGCAGCGTCATGCCCTTTGAGAATATATTTATATAAATATTTAACAGACTTGATAATCGAAACTATTTCTACATTAATATGGCAATTAAATATTTTTGAAAGTTTAGGACAATACGGAACAACATTAGAATTATCAACAATAAATCCATTTGGTCGTTCATACACTTTATTATTATTTCTTCGACGACAATGAACATAACAATTTTCTTCAATTGTAAATGTTAGAATTTATTCGCTGATAGAAATTTTTGAAATATGAAGATTTCGACTATATCAGCAGATAGTGACATCTATTAGATGTCATTTGAACTCTTTGGTTTAGAGTTAGGTGTTACATGATAATTACTTCGATATGGTTGTCGATAAGTAATTAATTTTTAAAATTAATCAATTAATAATTAATTAATTAATTTATTTATTTATTTATTTATTTATTTATTTTTTAGGCAGCTATGAACTGGGGTTCGAGTCCTCACAGATGCACAGTGCATTCGTTCACGCAGCTTATTTTTTCAGATCAAAATTAATTTTAAAAATTAATTACTTATCGACAACCATATCGAAGTAATTATCATGTAACACCTAACTCTAAACCAAAGAGTTCAAATGACATCTAATAGATGTCACTATCTGCTGATATAGTCGAAATCTTCATATATCTTCAATTGTAGTTTCTTCTTGGTAACTTTTTGGAAATTTTTTTGAACATTTTCCATCAATTAAACACCAATCTCCACAAGGACCATGAATATTATTTTGCATTATTATTTTATGTAAAACAGGATTATTATTTTCATCGGGAATCTCTGCAGAAATATAACGATCAACACTTTCAACTGTTAATATTATAGAATTTTCTTTCAATATAACTAACAAATGTATGTGTGGCAATCCTCGCTTTTGAAATTCATTAACATAAACATAAGATTTGACCTCTCCAAATAATTTATGATCAACAATATGTTTAAGTAAATGTTTTACTTTTAATGCGAATACTCTAGTTACAATATCAGGTCTATCAGCAGCAGTTTGATGGGGTAATAAATTTTCCTGTATCTCTTTCCAATTTGGATTACACGTCATTGTAATAAATAAATCTGGTCTACCATGACGAGCAGCAATAGCTATCGAATCCTGATATTGTTGCATCATATTGCGAGGTGATCCAATAAAAGTGGAAGGCATATAAGCGTTTTTCCCACGTGTACATCATTTTCCAACTCATAAATTGTGTAAATAATCGATCAATCCTTTATATGTTTCACTTCTTAATTGAGCTTGATTATTTGCACAAAATCTTAATCTATCTTTTTCTATTTTTACATAATTGTCAACCACCCATTGTTGAAACAATCTACCCCCATATAAAAATGGATTAAATTCTTCATCTCTTATAGCAATTTTGTATTTAATATAGGCAGATCTAGAAATAGTATGATTTCTATTTCTATAATCACTATCACTACGAATCATATTAATATTATAACCCTTATTTCCAAGTGGATAAAATATAGAATAAATCCATGGTTCAACATTGGGATCTAAATTGCTAACCAATTTTAATTCCTTTGTAGATTTATTATAAACCGTTCCATAAGATTCTGGTATTTCTCCCTCAGAGTTTGTATTAAAAATTGCAGCAACTTCATTAAAACTTTGAAAATTATATCTATTTTTATCAAAACCTTTTTTCAAAGTGAACAATAATTGTAATTCAGGAATTTCTTCATTTTTTTGTCTTGCTAATTCAGTTTCTATTCTAATTACCTCTGACATCATCATGTAAGATTTTGTGTATGCATTAGAATTTCTCATAATATTTTCTATAGATTTTAGAATGTGTTCATCCAAATTGTCCTTACTTTTCAATCTGTATCTGATTGATTCCTCAGGGTCATAAATAAATAATTGACCAAAACCTTGATCTTCACCTTTATCCGGATATAAAGCACTATTAATTTGATAATAAATTTGACCTTAAATTTTGTAACAGAATGGTCCTCTTCTTCTTTCATTAAAATTAATTACATTAGCATTTAAAGATGCAAAAGAAAAAGAATTATTGTACAGCCTTATATTCTTTATAAAATGACCAGATTTTTCATGAAGCCCTTCTAGCAAAAGCTTTAATTCATCTGGATATTGTATGGAAGTTAAAACAACACCTTCATGACTACAACAGTCATTAAAACTAACTTTTCTACCAGCAACTTGTTCATCTTTAAAATGTTTAGCTTGACAATGTGTGCAATAATAATTCATTGGACCTAAATAATTTTCAACATTAAATTATTATATGATATTATCACTCGGTTGTTTAGTAACTAATTTTCAACATTATTTGACTTAAATGTTTTATTATCATCTAAATCTATTTTTAATATTTTCTTTGGAATAGAAATATTCAAATTTGAATTTATACTATTATTTACCAGTTTCAACTCATTTTGAATTTGATGATTTAATACTATTTCACAATAATTTCTTTGACATAGAGTATTTTTTGTTTTTGACAAAGTACTTCTATCACTGTTTATATTTTTTAATTTAAGGTTTTGAGCATATTCTATTTTAGATTCACCTTGAAGTTTGTTCTTAGTTGAAGTGTGCACTTCACCTGAATAATTTACATTATCAATTTTACATTTCAGTTTTTGCCTATCACGATAATTTTTTTGAATTTCAGCCCTATTTTGTTTGAGTGTTGTTGACGCATTATTTTTTTCATCTATTTTATTTAATACTCTCGTTAAAGAAATGGAAGTGTGTGCTTGCTCTAAATAATTTGCAATATCAATTTTATGTTTTAATTTTTGCCTATCACGATAATTTTTTTGAATTTCAGCCCTATTTTGTTTAAGTGTTGTTGATGATTCAATATTTCCTTCATTTATTTTATTTAATGCTCTCGGAAAAGAAAGGGAAGTGTGTGCTTTCTCTGAATAATTTGCATTATAAAATTTACGCTTCAATTTTTGCCTTTCGCGATAATTTCTTTGAATTTCAGCCTTACTCTGTTTAGGTGTTGTTGATGATTCAACATTTCCTTCATTTATTTTATTTATTTCTCTCGGAGAAGAAAGGAAAGTGTGTACTTTCTCTGAATAATTTGCATTATCAACTTTACGCTTCAATTTTTGCCTTTCGCGATAATTTCTTTGAATTTCAGCCTTACTCTGTTTAGGTGTTGTTGATGATTCAACATTTCCTTCATTTATTTGATTTAATGCTCTCGGAAAAGAAAGGAAAGTGTGTACTTTCTCTGAATAATTTGCATTATCAACTTTACGCTTCAATTTTTGCCTTTCGCGATAATTTCTTTGAATTTCAGCCTTACTCTGTTTAGGTGTTGTTGATGATTCAACATTTCCTTCATTTATTTTATTTAATGCTCTCAGAAAAGAAAGGGAAGTGTGTGCTTTCTTTGAATAATTTGCATTATCAAATTTACGCTTCAATTTTTGCCTTTCGCGATAATTTCTTTGAATTTCAGACTTACTCTGTTTAAGTGTTGTTGATGATTCAACATTTCCTTCATTTATTTTATTTATTGCTCTCGGAAAAGAAAGGGAAGTGTTTGCTTCCTCTGAATAATTTGCATTATCAACTTCACGCTTCAATTCTTGCTTATCGCGATAATTTTTCTGAATTTCAGCCCTACTTTGTTTAACTGTTGTTGATGCAATACTCCCTTTATTTATTTTATTTATTATTCTCGGGAAAGAAATTTCTTTCTTCATAGAGTTTTTAGAAAAGTTTGATTCTCCATACTTAAGTTGAATATATTTTTCATTTAAAAGGCAATTCCAGTCATTCACAACTATGCAAGATCTACTATTAGAAAGTTGTTCAGAGGGAAATTCACTTAAAACTATTGCCTTTAAACATTAACATTAAATGATTTCTCATATTACAATAATAGTAATGAACAGAGTGGGGCATAATATTAAAAAATAACGATGTTGCGAATGCAATTGCACATACTCCACAAGAAAGACTGTATTCTGGTTGCTGATCAACAGTGGTGAAAACTACTGGTGGTTCAAAAGGATATAATCTAATTAAATAATTTCTTTGATCATGATTTAAACATTTTTTATTAAGACTATCAAAAATGTAAAGACATCTTCCATCATAATAAGTACAGATCCAATGACCAAATTTATAAGATCCACTAAAAAGTATTTGAATGTGCTGCTTGTTTTCTCGATTGGAACTATCAAATCAAGTGTTTGTAAACACAAAGTATTTTGCATATTATAAAAAAAAATTTGGTTGTCTTCCCAATAGCTTTTGAAATTCATACATATGATCATTATTTAGCATTGCTCCTTCAGTGCCAACTATACTTAAATCATGGATAGTCAAATTAACAGTTTCTTCTTTGTTAGACATTGTTCTTTTTATTTTAGAAAAATATTTACATATATTTCGTTATCCAATATAATCGATTTCCAATTTGGCCTTTCATCCAATTTAACAAATTTCTAATTTTGTATCTTATCCAATTTAACCAATTTCCAGCTTTATTTACCCAATATGACCAATTTCCAAGTTTGCCTTTTAACCAATTTCCAAATGTTTTTAATCCAATTTAACCAATTTATAAATTTTCCTTTTATCCAATGTAACCAATTTCAAAGTATGCCTTTTATCCAATATAATCACTTTAAAAATTTGCTTTTTATATAATTTAACCAATTTCCAAATTATCTTTTTATCCAATAAATACAATTTTATCTGATATAACCAATTTCCAAATTATCCTTTTATCCAATAAATCCAATTTTATCTAATATAACCAATTTCCAAATTTTCCTTTTATCCAATTTAACCTATTTCCAAATTTGCCTTTTATACAATTTAACTAATTTCTACATTTTCCTTTTATCCAATATAACCAATTTCCAAATTTGCCTTTTAACCAATTACCAAATGTTTTTATTCCAATTTAACCAATTTATAAATTTTCTTTTTATCCAATGTAACCAATTTCCAAGTATGTCTTTTATCCAATATAATCACTTTCCAAATTTGATTTTTATCTAATATAACCAATTTTCAAATTATCCTTTTATCCAATAAATCCAATTTTATCTAATATAACCAATTTCCAAATTATCCTTTTATCCAATAAATCCAATTTTGTCTAATATAACCAATTTCCAAATTTTCCTTTTATCCAATTCAACCTATTTCCAAATTTGCCTTTTATACAATTTAACTAATTTCTACATTTTCCTTTTATCCAATATAACCAATTTCCAAATTTGCCTTTTAACCAATTACCAAATGTTTTTATTCCAATTTAACCAATTTATAAATTTTCTTTTTATCCAATGTAACCAATTTCCAAGTATGCCTTTTATCCAATATAATCACTTTCCAAATTTGATTTTTATCTAATATAACCAATTTTCAAATTATCCTTTTATCCAATAAATCCAATTTTATCTAATATAACCAATTTCCAAATTATCCTTTTATCCAATAAATCCAATTTTATCTAATATAACCAATTTCCAAATTATCCTTTTATCCAATAATAACCAAATTCCAAATATAACCAATTTCAAATTTTATTTCTTATCCCAAATTTCAAATTACACAAAGTTTTAACTTAATTAATTAACACTATATTTATATTCACAAATTTTTCACTAACACTTACTATTTACTAAATCACATTTAACTAATTTACTTAAATATAACCAAATTTCAAATTCTTCTTTTATGCAATATAACCAATTTCTAGTTTTTTCTTTCATCCAATATTCCTGTTATACAAAATAAACAATTTCAAATTTTATCTCTTATCCCAAATTTCAAATTTCACAAAATTTTTAACTTAATTAATTAACACTATACTTAAATTCACAAGTTTTTCACTAACACTTACTATTCACTTAATCACAATTCACTAATTTACTTATTACACTTTATATTCACTCACGTATAGTGAGTGAATTTACTAACAATGATAAATAAAAAAATTTAATTGAATGTTATACGTAACGTATAAGAAACGTGTTACATACACTTAGAAAATATTCTACAATATTATCACTTTCGATAAACTGAAAATTTCGTCCTTATTTGGGGGTAAGCGCTAAGTGTGAGTGCGAGCGAGCGTCCCTTTAAAGACGCATAAGAGTGTCTTCTTCGCACTCATAGATTTATATATATATATATATATATATATATATATATAGGCCTGTATTCAACCCTAAGAAGGATTACGAACCCTTAAACAATAGCCTTTGTAAGAGGGATTACCTCGGATAACCCAGGTAATATTTTCTTTCTTCCTTCATCGGAAGTGAAACTTTAGATAAAAGTCCAAATTACAATATATATATATATATATATATATATATATATGTAGGGGTATACAAAATGCGTTACTAGGCACGTGTATACTTATATAATACATATCCTCCTTAAAATGAAACGAGTAAATATGCAAATTAGGTAAAGAGAGACATTCTTATTGACATTGCCTTTAGAGAAAGAAAGAAAGGTAGCCGTTACCAGAGAGACCGTTACCGGCGCCGTTACCCAGACGTTATCGAGACCGTTACCTATGGAGTTTCTATTACTATATATATTATATATATACATATAATAGACTTTTATCTAAAGTTTCCCTTCCGATGAAGGAAGAAAGAAAATATTACCTGGGTTATCCGAGGTAATCCCTCTTACAAAGGCTATTGTTTAAGGGTTCGTAATCCTTCTTAGGGTTGAATACAGGCCTATATATATATGGGACGTTCCACGTCAACAGAAACAGAGATGTGGCCAAAAATTGGCGCAATGAAAAAAGACGTTTAAGGGCTTAAAAAATACGTACACTCGTGTACTTTTAATAACAGGTGGGCGTTTTTGAAAATCCAATATGGCGTCTTAATTACAGGCGAAGAAAGTCAACAAAATCACAAATCGACAAATAATATCGTTAATAAAAATTACAAAATCCATGGAAAAAAATTAAACGAAACTTTTTTAAACGTTTCAGGGGTCGCTTAATACAAACCCGAAGTTAGATTTTGATTAGAGTTAAAAAATTTAAAATGGCGGAAGCAAAATGGTGGACAAATTTTAAAACTCTTTAAAATCGCTCAAAAATGGTTACTCGGGGGTTTTCAAGGTCGCTGACTACTAATATGACCAAAGTTTTTAAAATTAAAAATGGCGGATCCAATATGGCAGTCAATTTTTCGAAAATTCATTTAATTCGTTCAAAACTTGCCCTATGGGGGTTTTTTAAGTCGCTGATTACAAATATGACCTTAGTTTTTGAAAATTTAAAATGGCGGATCCAGTATGGCTGTTGATTTAATTAAAATTTATCAAATTTGTTCGAAAATTTACTTTTAGGGTTTTTATATGTTGCTGAGTACTGATTTATGGGTTTTCTATTAATATACTAAACTGGATTATAATTTGTCTTTCAAGATTTTGAAGATTGCTTTTTACAAATATTTATTCAAAAATAGGAAATTTAAATTGTCTCATTAATTTTAAACCCCTTAATTATGCTTTACGCTCAAAGGTGTGGTTGCGTTTGAGTACCTTAAAACAGTTTAAGTTGGCTAAATTTTTCTTAAACTTTTCTGTCGTTTTGGATTGAATTCTAATTTTTCTAATTTCATTTTAAATTTTTGAATTCGACTACATATTATTTTAGTATATTAATAGGAAACCCATGAATCAGTACTCAGCAACATATAGAAACCCTAAAAGGAAATTTTCGAACAAATTTGATAAATTTTTAATGAAATCAACAGACAAATTGGATCCGTCATTTTGAATTTTTAGAAACTAAGGTCATATTTGTAATTAGCGACCTATAAAAACCCCAAAAGAGAGTTAGAATTCCTGAATGGAGCCACCCAAAACCTTTTAATTTTTTTTTCGTACTAATGTGGTTATTTTAATAGTATTTATATAAGAAATCATACTACCAAAGGAGTTTGCAAAAAAAATTTTTTTGTTAATGTTATTAACTATTGAAAATTTTGAACGTGTTTAATTGAAAAATGAATTTCTCAAAAACTTATTGATCGATTTTAATTTTTTTTATTATTATATTATTTTTTTATTTATAAACAATTAAAGATAAATAGTGTTCTGGATGATATTTTAAGTTTAAAGAATTACTAAAATGTTTTTAATAAACCACTAAAAAATATTCCGTTGAAAAAAAATGGCACGATGTTTTAAATTGCTTAATTTTAAGCATTTGTGCCACAGTGCAGTGCGCGACTCTGCTCCTTATTGAGCGTTCTCGAGCGTGTTATTGTTTCTTATCGCTGAAACGACTGCGCATCTCAAACACTACATTTATGTTCGAAATAACTTTATTTTAATGTAATTTTTACTTTTAATTTTTTAATGGAACATTTAATTAATTCTTTTTGTTGAATGGTAATTACAGATGTGTTGCATAAATTGTTAAAATATTGAATAAAATTATCGAAATTAAAAAAAAATGAGCGAACTACAGTGAAAGGACATATTTGTAATCAGCGACCTAAAAAACTCCCATAGAACAAGTTTTAAACGAATTAAATGAATTTTCAAAAAATTGGCCGCCATATTGGATCCGCCATTTTGAATTTTCAAAAACTAAGGTCATATTTGTAATCAGCGACCTAAAAAACCCCCATAGGGCGAGTTTTGAACGAATTAAATGAATTTTGGAAAAATTGACTGCCATATTGGATCCGCCATTTTTAATTTTCAAAAACTAAGGTCATATTTGTAATCAGCGACCTAAAAAACCCCCATAGAGCGAGTTTTGAACGAATTAAATGAATTTTCGAAAAATTGACTGCCATATTGGATCCGCCATTTTTAATTTTAAAAACTTTGGTCATATTAGTAGTCAGCGACCTTGAAAACCCCCGAGTAACCATTTTTGAGCGATTTTAAAGAGTTTTAAAATTTGTCCACCATTTTGCTTCCGCCATTTTAAATTTTTTAACTCTAATCAAAATCTAACTTCGGGTTTGTATTAAGCGACCCCTGAAACGTTTAAAAAAGTTTCGTTTAATTTTTTTCCATGGATTTTGTAATTTTTATTAACGATATTATTTGTCGATTTGTGATTTTGTTGACTTTCTTCGCTTGTAATTAAGACGCCATATTGGATTTTCAAAAACGCCCACCTGTTATTAAAAGTACACGAATGTACGTATTTTTTTAGCCCTTAAACGTCTTTTTTCATTGCGCCAATTTTTGGCCACAGCTCTGTTTCTGTTGACGTGGAACGTCCCATATATATATATATATATATATATATATATATATATATATATATATATATATATGATATATGTAGCGTCACCTAATCTTCACTTTTAGTATAAAGCTTTAGAAAAGATTAAAAAAAACTTTAAGACTTATTACCAAAAATAAACATTGTACTTAATCTTATAGATCAAGCTATTCTTTTTTCTCACACATCGTTTTAAAATGAAAGTTTGCGGAAACTTAACCAAATTCTTTTAAACAATGATTATCTGTCCGACACTAAGTTTGTCCTAATTAATAATTCTGGTCACTTTCGATAGATTTTTTCACGCTGATTAAGAATCTGAAAAGAAAAATGCTCCAGCACGTCGAGTTTTTGAGAAAATTAGTGTTAAAAAGTGAAAAAAGCATGTTTTTGGCTATATTTGACTATTATTAACAGAAAAATAGGAGGTGCTAGATTTTTGTTTCTGGTATCAAATGAAGGCTTGAATCACAACCAACAATTTCATTGAGGAAGAATTCGAAGGCATTTCCGATAAAGCAATTAAAAATTATTGTTTCTTTTGCATTAAATTTTGTTATTAATCAAATTTTATTAGCACCATGTATAACCTCGGCATTGTGAAACAAGTGATAAACAAATGAATTCTTTAGCATTTAAATTCATAACATTTTATATTATTTTCAGGTTACTTATATTTTATTCCAAAAAACATGTTCAGCAATCTAATTTTTAGAAATCCTTACAAAAGTTTTTAATTAAAATTTTATTTATTTAAGCTTTCATTGTATTTTACAGTTTTTATATCTTAATTTTTAATAAACTAAATTAATCAATTCTTCTAATAGAAATTAATTGCCTAACTAGTAGAAAAAAAATCGGACAAGTGCGAGTTGCACTCGCACTAAGATCGAGGGTTCCGTACACAAAAAAACTCATTATATATATTATTATTATTTTATTTTATTAATAAATTTTTATATTTCTCTGTAATTGTACTTATGTTCACCAATCAGGTTCGCTATAATTTTCCTGTAATCTGCACTTAAAACTGAAGATCCCTGCCGAATTTCAGCCCACCAGGTTCAGATTTGTAGAAGTTAAGGGGGGGGACAGGGTCATTTTTTGCAATTTTTTCGAAAAAATTTAATTTCTTTCCCTTCTATTTCGCAAATATGTAGACCTATCAGGTTCGCTATAATTTTCCTGTAATCTGCACTTAAAACTGAAGATCCCTACCGAATTTCAGCTCACCAGGTTGAGATTTGTAGAAGTTAAGGGGGGGCAGCCTATTTTGCGTGGCTAGGACGGACACACGAGTGATTTCATAAGGGTTCCGTCAGTACACCTACGGTGTACGGAACCCTAAAAAAGTATATTAAATTAGATATTCAGTGCTCATACAAATTAAATTTTTGTTATATTTAAAAACATTATTTATTCATAAAAATAATTATAATTTAATGTTTTATTACAAATATTATTTTCTCATTGCTAGATGTTGAAATTAATTTTAATTTTTAATATTGTCTGCTTTTATTCTAATGGATAAAAACAATTACTAAAAGCAATGTTTTATTTTGGAAAAACAAAACGTTAAATTCATAGAAACACTATATTTGAAAGACATCAATTATATGTTTAAATTATTTATTTTGTTGAGTATATACGTCAAGATTGCTGAACATGTTTTTTGGAATGAAATATAAGTAACCTGAAAATAATATAAAATGTTATGAATTTAAATGCTAAAGAATTCATTTGTTTATCACTTGTTTCACAATGCCGAGGTTATACATGGTGCTAATAAAATTTGATTAATAACAAAATTTAATGCAAAAGAAAAAGAATTTTTAATTGCCTTATCGGAAATGCCTTCAAATTCTTCCTCAAGGAAATTGTTGGTTGTGATTCAAGCTTTCATTTGATACCAGAAACAAAATTCTAGCACATCCTGTTTTTCTGTTAATAATAGTCAAATATAGCCAAAAACATGCTTTTTTCACTTTTTAACACTAATTTTCTCAAAAACTCGACGTGCTGGAGCATTTTTCTTTTCAGATTCTTAATCAGCGTGAAAAAATCTATCGAAAGTAACCAGAATTATTAAAAGGGGCAGAAAAAAATTCATTTTTGTCGGACACTGTTATCCTACTTCTTTTTTTGAAAAATATATTAAATCTCGATTAAATAAAAAAAAATTTCTAATATAGATTTAATTACCAAAAAAACCGTTCAGAGTTTTATAAACAAATCCCTAGAATTTGTTTACCTTTCAATAATTCTAATTACACGTCATATAATATTCATTGTCTCCCAATTGTTAATAAAAATTTAAAATCAGTTGTAAAATTGGGTAAGGATACGACCAAAAAATGTCAAGAAACGAACGACGTTTATAAATTTACATGTAAAGATTGTCCAGCAAATTATAGAGGTCCATTAAACGTCCACTGAAAGTCCGTATCAACGAACATAAGAATAACAAAAGTGACACATCAGTGTTACGTGCACATCAATTAAACTTTATACATGATTTTGACTGGAATAATGCTACTATTCTCGATCGTGAACAAAATTATAAAAAACGATCTATTTCTGAAATTATACACATTTTGAGTAATTATTTTACTATAAATAAGAAAGAAGACATTTGTTTCCTGAATAAAACTTATTTTCCCCTTATTAGGAGATTAAATGCAAAATAGATGCCACGAGTTTATCTTACGTATTTACCTATTAGTTCGTTGACTTCATATTATAGCAGAGATGGCTTTTTCTAATATCCAATTTCAGTTTGACTTGATCGTCGTATCGAAATGACAGAATTCGTCGTGTGCTTGTCTTTCTTTCGTTTACGTTTACGTGTTATTTATTTATTTAATGTTTACATATTATTTATTTTTTTAATCTTGGCTAGTTGCAAAGTATTCTAAATTGTAATATTCAGGTATTATAATTTTTATATAATTGTGTTATTTATTATTGATTGTAATTTATAAATTTTGGTGTTTTATTAAATAAATTAGCCTGAAGAGGATGGTAAACCACACCATCGAAAAGTCGCAACTTTAATATGACATAAGCCTTTTTATATTTGATACCTTCCTATCGATCGAATTTATCTTCACATAAAAATATCTATATCCGTCTCGCCCCGCCCTACCCTATTGAAGTATGTAATAAATCTTTTTTCAGAAATTACAGTGAAAAGGAACAAAAATGATTAGGCACTCAAATTATAACCAATCAATTGTAACGGCTGCAGTGACACCAAATATTTTTACAAATTTTTCTCTAACTTGTAAGGAACAGGGCTCCGAGTATGAATCGTCGATTAATTTTGTAAATAGGAAGGGATATATAAGAAAGTAGGGAGATCTGATGTGACGACGAAGTAAATCGCGCATGTCGATTTCAGTAGTCAAGGACCTTTGACGTGCAAAGCACGCGAGGGATTCTTCAAGAAAATTTTGATAGTTGTAACGCGCTTTAGTGCATTTGACGAAACATTTACACAACGCTCAATCGGGGTAAATATGAGATGGATGCTGATTGATTGCATGTATGGCATTTTATTCAGTCTTTATTTTATATTTTATTTAACTAATTATAGCGGTTGGTGACGAAAATTATATTCATCTGTGTCGCGTCAACTGCGCTTGGAAAGGTCTATGAATTTTGTACTCGCCTCATCTTTGATTTGTAAATTGCCGTTCACTTGATTGGATTGTGCTTATCCACAAGAAGCTATAATTGTCTTTGGATTGTTTGACTAAAATCTTGGATAATCTTACCAAATTCCTGTTGGACATTATTTCGACGGTCGACAGGTGAAGCGAACAAAGATCTGTACACTTGACTTCTACTTATTGTAGATACGAATTTTAATATTGACTTGGGTGAGTCGTTTCATACACTTTTTGTACATGTGTACTTGAAATATTATTTAGATTCTTGAACACATTTTATTTTACTATTTAACTTGCAACAGCCATTAAATCGAACCTTTAGCATATTTATTTCTGGATGCAAATTTTTGTATAATATATAGTTGGGACAATTTGAGTATGTGTATGAGTGTTTAAATCAAATTCATTTTTTTGTCTATATGATGATATGATAGTTAATGTTAAATCTCATGAAATTGCTTATTATTCTTTCTGTATAAATATTAATTCCTTATTGTGAATAAGCAATAAATACTCAAAGTTAATTTTGTAAAGTTTCATCTATTCGTCTTTATTAATAAAAAAACATAAAATTTGTTACAATTGGCGCCCGACTTAGAGGCAAATTTCTTGGCTTTGTAATTTGGATTAGATTTTGTATAATTTATAATTTAATGTTACGTCGAGAAATACTACGTTTAAACGAATTGTTGACCCAAGCCAAGCCGAGCAGTGAAGCTGAAGGTGGAAACAAGGTTGACTCTTGTATTCAGACGGATGAAATTATAGTATATGAAAATCGAGGTAATAATTTTAATCAAAAAGTAATCGACCAGAACACGCGAAGAAAAAATGCCGAACATAATAATTTTTCGCAATTTGAAAATAAATTAAATGATAACGAAAATCGAAAGTTATGTAATAATTCAAATAAATATAGTATTAGTGGCGATGGTTGTCGAAATGATAAACAAGACGTGTTAGTTTCGGGATTAACGAACTATTTTCAATCGTTACAAGTCGCTACCCCTTTGCCTAAATTTGATGGTATAAAAAGAAACCCGATCGAATTTATAAAACAATTAGAAAAGTATTTTATAAGAAAAAATATTTCGGAAGATTTAAAATTATTATTGGTTGAAGATGCTTTAATAGACAGAGCTAAATTATGACATGATGCTCGCGTCTTTCCTTTTGTAAGTTACTCTCATTTTAAGGAAAAATTTCTTGAGGAATTTTATTCCATAGAAGCACGAATGGTTGCGAAATCTCAATGGGAAAACCGACGTTTTAAAGAAAGTGACAATTCGTTGCAAGCCTATTATATAGAACAAATACGTGATGCAAAATACTGTTTAGTTTCTCTGCAATAATATGAAGTAAACTACTTAATAGTAAAACAGTTGCCTAAAAGAGCTCGTGAAGTACTAGCAACCATCGATTACATGGATACCTCGAAAATAATTCAAACCTTAACGCGTTTAGATGTGACTCGCGGTGACGCGGAAATAGGGGTGCCGCCGAGGGCAACTAATGGTAACAATTGTTCGGGAAATAATAATTATAATTCTAAAACTCAATTTGGGCAAGGTGAGTTCGAGCGATCGAAATAAATTTCACAGTGAAGAAAAACGATCTAATGGACAATCGGCGGAATTTGGTAATGATGATGCGGATCGGTCGTGAAATTGGAGACAAAGGCCGGTACAAAGTTTACAATCGTATCGTGAGCAAAATAGAGATAAGACAACGGAAAACAATCGAATAAATGAAAATGATCGCATGAGTGGAAATAAAACGGGACCGAGTGTTCGAACGATTAATAAATCGAAAATGTCTGAATTTGTAGAAGATTTGTGTTGGGACGTGGAACCCAACGAGAAACATATTACCGACAAATTGGAAACAAAAATCGTGAGTCCTCGAATTCGTGCAATGATTGGAGAAATTGGGGTTCCAATTTTGATAGATAGCGGTAGTGAAGTCACTGTCATCTCCGAATCATTTTATAATCATCTAAAAACTAATAATAAGTTGGTCGAGTTACCTGTAAATAAAGTAACTGTTAATGTTGCAATAGGTAATCAACAACAATCAAACGTCAGGTACAACTTTCGTTAGATATCGATAATGAAAATTTAATATTCCCTTTCTTGGTCGTGTCCGGATTATTGATTATTGTTTTAGTGGGAATAGATTGGATGTTGCGTTTTAAATGCGTTATTGATATCGCAAATCAGCGTATTAGATTAGAAAAGGGATTTGCCTGATAGTTTTGTCACGTTTCGGATGGCTCGTGAGGTCAAGGCTACTTGTAGACTGATTCAGACACACAGGGATCAAAACAGGGAACACTGTGGTATGATTCAAATGGGTTTCGAGGTAGGCTCGGAAATGGAATGAAAAAACAAGAAGATATAGTGTACGATGTTAAAAATGAAACGGAAGAAGTAAAAAGGTCGAAAGGTTTGAGCGAGGAAATAAAAAATTTAATGCATATTTCGGAGTGTGATACTGCGTTTGCTGACGAGGTTGACGAGTGCGTCGCTAAAATTAATACAATTAATGATACACAAAGAAAACAAGTAAAAACGTTATTGTTAAAGTATGAGAAAGTTTTCTCAAAAATACCCGGTTGTACGACTGTTTATAGTCATTCGATTTCTTTAAAAAATGAAAAATCTATTGTTCGAAGATCCTATCCGGTAGGTACCGGATCGGATGCAAAAAATGGGCGTGAGAATGGTTTTGGCGAAAATGGAAGAGTTAAATATTATTCGGCGTTCGAATAGTAAACACTGCAATCCGCTTCGAATCGTGATAAAAAAAATAACGAGATTAGGGTAAGATTTGTTAATGAAAAAATCGAATCAGATAACGAATGTCCACCGAGAATTGAAGACCTATTGCAGAAATTCGAAAGTAAAATTTTTTTTCTACTACTGATATGAATTCTGGGTATTGGCAGATTCCTCCAGACGAGGATTCGAAACAATATACAGCATTTTTATTCGACGGACACTTGTATGAATTTAATCGGATTCCATTCGGGTTAAAAACAGCGGGTAGTGGATTTATTCGAGCTTTAAGTATAGCATTGGGTCAGGAGCTCGAGGAATTTATATCATGTTATATAGACGACATTTTAATTGCATCGAGGTCATTCGTGGAACATCTTGAACATATAGAAAAATTGCTTATTAAATTGGAACAGGCTGGGTTTACTCTTAGTTTAGAAAAATCAAAATTTTTTAGAGAGGAGGTATCATTTCTTGGGTTTAAGTTGTCGGCGGAAGGAATTCGTGCGGATCCAGAGAGGTTATCTGTGATTTCAGATTTTCCATGTCCCAAGGACAAAAGGCAGTTGCAGGCATTTTTAGGCGTTTGTGGGTACTATAGGAGGTTTAGTATGAAACATTCCGAATATGTAGGCCCTTTCAGAGATTTGTTAAAAAATGGGAGTAAATAGTGTTGGACTCAGGATCATTCCCAGGTATTTCAGAATTTAAAGGAAAATTTTGTCCGCGCTGTGACTTTAAGTCATTATTTGACGGATAAAGAATTCAAACTTCAGACTGATGCCAGCGATATAGGAATCAGTGGGATCCTTTATCAGATAGATGATAATGGATACCATAACGCTCGTCTGATGAGATGGATTTTGTCAATGCAGGAATATCAATTCGATATTTTTCATTGCAAAGGATCCGATAATTTGGTTGCCGATTTTTTTAGTAGAAATTTTGAACATGAGACTTCTCTTGATAATAAAAATCAATTTATTATTGGGAAATTAATGATAAATAGTCTCGAGCGAAGTTTCAGAAAATCGACAAATCCACCAAGTATTGACTTTAATAACGAAATTATTTCCGAATTAAACAATCTTGGTCATTTGCAGCGAGATGACGAGGGTATTAAGGGGTTGGTTGAAAATGAATCATCAGAATTGAGTTTTTAAGAAGTTAGTGGTATTTGGTATGTGAGTGGAAATCGAGATGAAAAGTGGAAAATTGCAATGCCTCGATGTTTAGTAGGGAAAATCTTAAAAACGGTTCACGAACAATTTGGTCACGTTGGTAGCTACAAAATGCACCAATATTTAAGTGGTTTGTTTCATTGGCGATATATGCGTCGTGATATAAAAAATTATGCGCGTGGGTGTGATTTATGTCTATGTACGAAACCCGTGAATTATAAAAACGAGGGCGTGTTTCAATTTGTTAAATCATTTCGACCTGGCGAATTAGTTGCCGTTGATTTTTATGGGCCGCTTCCAATGTCTACTGCAGGAGTGGTATACATATTTGTTGTTCAGGATTTGTTTTCAAAGTTGGTATCTTTATACCCGATTAAAAGGGCAAATACCAAAATTTGCTTAACGAAATTTAGAAACGATTATTTTACAAGGGTGGGAAAGCTTTGGCTTGGATGCTGTATGCTGTCCGATCATGGAACACAGTTCACATCTCCGTTATGGAAAACGAGTTTGGAAGCGGAAGGGGTGAAGGTGATTTTCTCATCCATTAGACATCCGCAATCAAATTCAGTGGAACGCACCATGAGAGAGTTGGGCAGGTTTTTCCGTACTTTTTGTGCGGATAGACATACTGGTTGGGCCAGGTATGTTCCTATGATTGAAAATTGTTTAAATGTAGTTTCGCATCACAGTACTGGTTTGGTTCCATACACACTACATTTTGGAAAATCTCCTCGGGATAGAATAGTTGATTTATTCCCACTGCTAAAAGATCGACAAAATTCGCATGATGTTCATGTCCAGCTTGCTCAAAGAAATTTACAAAGATCTTTTGAACAGCGAGTAAAAAATCAAGGCTCTGTGAGTAAAATAAAATTTGAAATAGAGGACCTTGTGCTTTTGAGGGTTCCCCATTTATCTGACGCTTCGCAGCGAGTCATACATAAGTTTTTTTCATTTATACGAGGGACCGTTTCGTGTAATAAAAATTTTTAATCAAAATGCGTGTGCCTTGGTCGATCCAGAAAATAGTGATAACGTGAAAGGAACTTACAATCGATTCCACCTTCGCAAATATTGTAAGGCATTGGAAATGTAAACTATTTATATGTATCATAAAAAGTGTAGTGCTAATTCTTGCTATAAGCGTACTCTTGATGTAAATTTGTGGCTTGCTGAAATTATTTTGTATGAATGAGAGAATGGGTTTCGACGATTAATATTAATTTTTATGCGTCGTTTGTCGTCTTATAAAAAAGGGGTGCATTGTAAGAAACAGGGCTCCGAGTATGAATCGTCGATTAATTTTGTAAATAGGAAGGGATATATAAGAATGTAGGGAGATCTTATGTGACGACGAAGTAAATCGCGCATGTCGATTTTAGTGGTCAAGGACCTTTGACGTGCAAAGCACGCGAGGGATTCGTCAAGAAAATTTTGATAGTTGTAACGCGCTTTAGTGCATTTGACGAAACATTTACACAACGCCCAATCGGGGTAAATATGAGATGGATGCTGATTGATTGCATGTATGGCATTTTATTCACTGTTTATATTATATTTTGTTTAACTAATTATAGCGGTTGGTGAAGAAAATTATATTCATCTGTGTCGCGTCAACTGCGCTTGGAAAGGTCTATGAATTTTGTACTCGCCTCATCTTTGATTTGTAAATTGCCGTTCACTTGATTGGATTGTGCTTATCCACAAGAAGCTATAATTGTCTTTGGATTGTTTGACTAAAATCTTGGATAATCTTACCAAATTCCTGTTGGACATTATTTCGACGGTCGACAGGTGAAGCGAACAAAGATCTGTACACTTGACTTCTACTTATTGTAGATACGAATTTTAATATTGACTTGGGTGAGTCGTTTCATACACTTTTTGTACATGTGTACTTGAAATATTATTTAGATTCTTGAACACATTTTATTTTACTATTTAACTTGCAGCAGCCATTAAATCGAACCTTTAGCATATTTATTTCTGGATGCAAATTTTTGTATAATATATAGTTGGGACAATTTGAGTATGTGTATGAGTGTTTAAATCAAATTCATTTTTTTTATCTATATGATGATATGATAGTTAATGTTAAATCTCATGAAATTGCTTATGATTCTTTCTGTATAAATATTAATTCCTTATTGTGAATAAACAATAAATACTCAAAGTTAATTTTGTAAAGTTTCATCTATTCGTCTTTATTAATAAAAATACATAAAATTTGTAACAAACTCTGGAAGATTTAATAAAAATAATAATTATAAGAACTAAACACAACTAAAGTAAACTAAACATTTAAACAATTTTTCAATAATTATTTATCAAAATTTTGCAAAATTTCGAGAGCACTTTCTCTATGTTTAACAAAAATTCTCGATTCAAAATATTCTTTTCTTTTTAAATACACTGGAACCTCGAAAGAGCGAACAGCTATATTCTTGGACAGCTCTACGAAGATCGTCCTTGACGTCGAAAAGTGTAAACACTCTATGACCGTACAGTGAACTACACAAATGCGTCTTTTGAATATGAATACGCATTACATGCGTCGCAATAGGAACACTTTTTTGTTTTTTTTGTTATATGGCTTTTTGCATAGCAGGTAGCCAGAACAATAGGAACACTTAAAATAGACGCTACTGCAGCGACTTTCTATTTTCTGTCCCCGACCACCTCTTTCCCCTTACTCTTCCCTTCCCCGCGCAGACAGTTCGTCGTTCGTTCTCCTGAAGACCGCTCTTGGGAGATTCCAGTGTAAGATGTTGATCACGAAACTATTTTTACTTTCACTTGCCCTTAATTAATAATTTATCTATAAAATTATGCCAACCACGAGCAAAAGAAACAATTAAATCAATTTCGAAAAACTTAATCAATCTTCCAGAAGACAAATTTGATTCAATTTGGAATGATGGTCACAAAATGGACCAAACTGGAGATCCACTTCATCTAATTTAAATTAACGAATACTATTAATAATTACACTGAAAAAAGTTCATTGAATCAAGTAAATGCATTTTCTTGACCTAATTTACTTGAAACAAACCCATATTTTCTTATTGGAAGAAATTTATTTTTTTGTATCAAGTAATTTTGAGCATTGGGCAAATCATTTTTTTATTTTCTTTAAATAACTATTTATTTCATCCAACACCCATAGCCTTGAGCCAAGAAAGCGGGAAGATTAATATAAGTTAATAATTGTTTCAACTCAAATTAAAAATTAACTGCTTAGTCGTATTCCACATTTTTTTGGATCAGGAAAATGATATGTTCTTCTCCCAAATATACTATGTCAAGAAAATCTTTTTTTTGAATCAATACTATAATAGTCTTGGCCGTATTCAATCTCACAAATTTCTTCAACCAAGAAAAATTTTTTTTGTTCAATACTTTTCTTTTTTCAGTGTATTATTACCCCAAATGGCGAACTTCTGAAATATATGTAACACTAAAAATAAAAAGTCGATAAGATGAGTAGTCGATGAATTATTAAATAAAAAAACAATTTCCACATGAAGAGAGCACTTTTATTAATAATAACAGAATATTAATAAAGAAGGAAAATCTTAATTTTTCCCAAAAATCTTTCGAAGATTAAAAATTGAAAACAACGTTTCAAGTTATACGTAGACGTATTAAAAATAAAGGTGTTGGTTATCGTCACTAATTTAAGGTCATGTTCTTCAGTGTTAAGTTTTTCCATATTAAAATATATAGAACACGTGAACATTGAACAACATAACCACCAGGAAAGTTTTCTCAAAAAAATGAGAAACAAACAAATTTTTTTATTTTTGTTTCTTAAGCGAACACTTTAAAGAATTCTATTGTTATATGTACATGATTAAATTAGTTATATCTTAGTCCATTTGACTCGAAATTTATTAAACTTTAGAATGATCCTACTTTGATATCTTTTATATCCATATTTTCTGCAATATTTAAATTTGAAGTAAAGCGAACATTTAAATGTAATCAGTCCAAATGTACTGAAACATTCTAGCCCTAGTGTACTCTTTGATTAAAATTACTAAAAATAACGATAACAAACAGATTTATCTTAAAAAAAATAATAACAACAATAAGCATCTCACACACAATGTGCATAAATTCAAACCACTCGAAATCATAAATATAACGTAAACCATAAAAATACAAATCAACGCTCATCAGACAATTTGTGATGTTCATGTATTTGTAATATACAATAAAAAATTAGAAGCAAGTCGAGAAACTGAATAATTTTCTAATTTATTCTTTTTCATAATTTATAATTGTTTAATAATTTAGGAAATTAATCAAATTTCAAACTAATCACTGAGCACAAGCCTATATCCAAATTAAATCTCGAAACAGTTTCTTAAAATAAATTTAAATAGAATGTGTAAATAATAAAATCGTCAAATTTGATGAGGCAGAGAATTGGATTAATTATAAAATTCAGTCAAGCCTCTATTTAAAAAAATAACTATACACATCATTCACTCTTCTTTAAAAAGATAGTTGTATACACGCACAATTTTATAAAACTTATAATACTAAAAATCACCAGATAAAATTATTCTTTTCATAGAAAATATATTAATTCCTTCAAAGGATAATCTGATTAGCCAGAAAAACAAATCTTAGTATATCAACTTTTTATTCAATATAGGTACTCGAATCATTCCAATGCAATATTTATTTCCCATAAAACGAAAACAATATTTTTTCCTTAATTTAGTATAATTTCAATTTTAATGGAAATCATAATTTTAAAGAATTTCAATTTCAATGGAAATAATAATTTTTAAAAATATTACGTCTATTTCAATGTAAGAAGACAAAATGACATTGAAATTTTGTTAACCAATTGTTGCATTTTCGACTCATTTAAAAAAATCCACACACATTTTTGTAAAACCAAAAACGTAGCGCTATAATCATAATGGAGACTGAGGTAAACCAGCCCACTTTTTGTCAGATCGGTAAAAATCTAGGTAATTATTCTCTGAATCCAAGGTAATTTATATGATTTGAAAGCTTATGATTTCTACTAAAAAATAAAGTTTTTGATTAATCATTTTTAGTTTTACTTAGAAAAAATGTTTAATATGATAAACTCTAAAACCTCATGATGGCCTTTAATTCAATGTTGAATTCATGAAACTTAACAAAATTTCTTTAACATAAAATGAATGTTTAGTACTATTTACAGTAAATCTCCATCTTAAGCTGAGTTATAGCGTCAAATCGCTAGTGAGCAGGTTTATTCCAGTCTCTCCTACTTAAATTTTGAAAGAGGAACTAAATTAATATTTAAAAGCACAATAATTATCAATACTCCATGTATTTTGATGCACTGAACACGAATCCGAAGTCAGATTTGCTCCATCAAGTCAGGATTTTTCTAACCTCACAAAACGTCAAATTTTATGTAATTTAGGTAACATTTTTAAAACTGATTACACTTCTTTGAAACTTGTTTCTCCGGGATTTTTAAGGTCGCTGATTATGAATCTGCTACATAGACTATAAGAATAGACTGCGCAAGAGGACTGTAATTCAGCTTGTAGTATAGAAAGTGACAGACAATGCATTTGACTGAGACGGATAGAGCACAGGAACCGTTTGTCAGACTCTTTCTGTTAACACAGCATGCTTTGGAGTGAGGGTGAAATAAGAGAGTTCTTACGTTCAACCTATCTCCTTTCATACCACTGGCTTGCTCCTTTCATGGGAATCATGGAACTCGCGTAGTCTATTCTTATATGTCTATGATCTGCTATCAGATTTAAAAAATGCAAAATGAATTAAAAAAATTGCTGCTTTTAATATTTGACGGGTTCCACGTCAAGTGACCCAGGTCCAAATTTGAAATGTTTGGGATTAGGTAAAAAGTTTGCATAAACAGTAGTCCTATTAGGTACAATTAAGAATATCAAATATTATTAATTTATTTAAACAAATATAAAAATCGAGGGGGTCAAAGTTTAAATTTTTGGTCTTATATGGAATATTTGAAAAATTTGTAGTTTCCTTAAAACAAAACGAAAAGACGTTTCCTATTTTGGGTTTTTCTGTTGTTTTTTAACACTTTCTAATAGTGTAAACAAATTTAGAGAAAAAAAAATTTTTTTTTTTTGAAAAACTATATTAAAAAATATAATTTCAATTTTTTATCAAAAGGACAGTTTTTATTTTTTTAACAAAATTTTTATCGTAAAGTTAAGGTTTTTTCCTAAAAAATGTATAGGTCAAAAAGTGGGACAAGAACTTTTAATTGGTCAAAATAAACATTTACTTCTGCAATCCACCGCCCCTGCGCCTTGTTTGGCTGTATATTGTTTATAACAATTAAAATAAATTATTTTATGGTTTATTAATTATCTGGTGGTCATATTAGATAAGTTTGACTTGATTTAGATCATGTGTAGCAACGGAATAAGAAAATAGACGTCCTTTTTTAAAAAAGTGTATTAATTTGTTAACTTTAATTAAAAAAAACTATAAACATGTAAATTTTTGACCTGGGTCACTTGACGTGGAATCCGTCATATCTACAAGTTTTTTCTGATGATATTCATTCTTTAATTTTATTTCTTGAAGAAAAGCTGAATTTTCGTTATTTTAAATTTTCAAATCAACTTGTTATAAAAACGGCTTCACAGAAGATTTTCGTTTTTCTTGGAAAACGATGTACTTATGATCTAGAATCGAAATCAAAAATAAAATTCCAGGTGCCTGAACCTTTTAGTTAAATCGGTTTAAAAAGCACCGTGATTTATAAGGTTAAACATTTTATGGCTTCCACCAGAAGGGTGGCACGCCACCAACAATAATAATAATTTATTAGAAATGCCTCTTCCTAATTATCAAGAGTTGGGAACATTATTATTACAACTAATAACAAATTTACAAATAACTAATTTTGTGCCTCGGGCACAAAATTGTGTCCCCTCGGTCCCTTCATGTCGCTATCGTCTCAATCACCTATTTTTCTCCCTTGATACGAAAATAACTAATCTAAAACTTTTAATCTATAGGAAAATACATTGGTAACCATTGGCTTTTTCTTTTTAGTTCTATTGCAATTAATTCCTTCTTCATTTTAGAGTTCGAAAATGCATTAAGATTATGTTATTCAGTGATCGCGTGCCCCATATACTTTACTATGGAAAAACTGAACACTGAATAAAATGACCTTAAACGTAATTTTATAATTTAGAAAAAAATCACTCAACCTCGATTAATTAGAAAATATTGCATCTAAAAAAAATTTTAATAATTTTTTGTTTCTCTATAGTATGTACATATACAGAGATCGCGAATATATATTATAATACATTATACAAAATTTCGTGTAGCGAAATAACTACACCAGCAATACTTCTTTGGATATTCACTTTCAAAAATCGTGTTTACTAATATTATTGTGTAATTATGTACAGTAGAGACTCCTGATATTCGATTATCCGGACAAATTTAAAATTAAAAATTTTTTTTTAATATAAAGTTTATAAGGTCTCAATCCGCTAACTTCTATTTAAAATTCAAAAACGTTAATTTTTACACGAAATGTTACGTTTTAAAGTGTTTTTATTATTTAAAGAAAATGTTCATGTAAATATTTTGAAATATTTCTAACTAAATTTTTATTATTATTGACTTAAAAGTTTTAGTTTGTTTCAGTCTTATTTTAATACATATGCAAATAAATACATAAAATTATGAATCAAAAATTTGTTTAATTCGTTCTTTACTCGATTATCCGGACGAGTGCCTGCATCCATTAGTCCGGATAATGGAGTCTCTACTGTAGTTACTAACATTTCATTTTTCAGTATTCAATTAAAATACAAAAGAAATTGGTCAATTCAAATAAAAAAAGAAAAAAACGATGTTTAATAGTAAACAAAACAATATTTTACCTTTTTACGATTGTTACTTGCAAATTCAAAAAAATTATTATTCAAAAAATTAGACCACGAAAAGTAAATAAAAAACAATTATTTCAGTTAATGAATTGTTTATTCACATTGAAAAATGAATTGTTACTTATTTACTTAAGAAGATAATATTTATAATAATTTGTTCAGTTTCATTCTGTTAAAATGTAATAAATTTTACAAAAGTCAGAACAGTATAAAAGAAATTCAGTTCAAGTTGATCTGTACAGTTGCACTTAATATTTCATTAATTTTTTTCAAAGATTTTTAATATTATATATGTTTATTAAGATTATAAAAAGAAAATTTTAAGTTTAAATTATTTAAAAAATTTTGCTAAATATTTTTGTTTCTTTTTGTTTTAGAAAAACGAAATTCTATTTTTTTAATTAAATAAATACTCATAGCTGCGTTTTTGGTTATAAGGCCAACCAAGGATGATATCGAATTGATTCCTTACTCCTGTCCCCATAATCGTATGTCACCTCAACTCCCTTTGCAATATCATCCTTAGCTATGAGAACTAAATGTGGAATTGACTTCACCTCAACTATTCGAGTTACTAAATTACCATTACGAGAATGATTCACTAATCGTCCCAGTTTATCAGATTCTGCTGTTGCGTCGACACTAAAACAAGTGGAAAATTCTATTGAGTATTCAATAAATATTTTCTAAAACTAAAAGCTACAAACTATGTAGATTTAAAGTGCAACGAAAATGAAAACATCAAACTAGCGAAAAGAAATAAAATAAATGAACGATAAAGCTTCATATTAAAAAAATGTTGTAATGAACAGCAAACGAAAAAACAACAAATAAAAATTGTTCCTATACAAAAAAATTGAGAAATAAATGCAAAACCAATTTAAAAAACTGAAATAGATAATAAATTCAAGGGAAGCAAGAGGAAAAGGCAAAATGAGAAAGAGAAACCTAATAAAAAAAGCAGGAAATATAATGCAGGAGAAGACACAGGGTTGCCATAAAAATCAAGACATAATTTTTACTTTTCCTCTGCGATCCATATAAAAAAATTCCAATAAAATTCTTTAAAAACCAATTATTTAAAAAAAATAAGAAATTTCGCTTATACCCTAAAGTTTTAATTACTTGTTTAGAAAAATTCAATTGTGTGCAAAAAAAGATATCTACTATTTATTTAAATTTATTTGATTTTGAAAATAAATAAATCTACAAATGACTTCAAAATTTATTATTAGAGTTTTTTATGAACAATTAAATTCTTTTGACAAGTTTCTTTAAATTTTTTGATGTTTTTTCAATAATTTTAATTAAAAATTTGCAAAATAATTAAATTTATTTAAATATTTAATTAAATTAAACAGATTTTTTTCAATTTTTAAAAATAATCTTGTCTCTTCATAATTATAATTAAAATTTTGATTAATTCAATTTTATTATAATGTATTGATAATAATTAAATTTCCTCAAAGAATTTTTCTGTGTTTATAAAAGTAATTGAATCCTTCCACAGAATGTTATTATTTATGAAAATAATTAAATTCGTGCGAAGAATTTTATTAAAATTTTTGAAGTAATAAGCAACAATAACTAATTATGAACTTAATAAGTAATAAAAATTTAATTTGCTCAAGAAATAAATAAATATCAATTATTTGAACATTCAGAAATTTTAAGTTATAAAAATTTAAGAGAAGTTCAATAATTGAAATAGTTTAGATTTTTCTACTAAAATGTAGGCGAAAATCGACTTCTGATCTTGAAAATCTGCTTAAACACATGAAGTTTCTAACAAAACATTAAGAAGATCTCTTTTATCCGTTTATAATTTTTTTATAAAAAATAATAGTATCAAAAATGTTAGTTCAAAATAATGGAATTTAATTTTTGTTCAAATTGCAAGTGTTTTAACTACACGGAAAAAAAGTACGTGAATCATTCCTTGAAAGTGCTTGACTTTTGGATAGGATACAAAATACAAGGCTGTATCATAGACTTTTTTTTAGAAAATATAAGAAAGTCCTAGAATTATTCTAGTACCAGTATGGGTCACAGTGTTTTTAAATTTAAACCAAAAGTCATTTGTTCAGTTTTATAAAGTACGAGAAAGATTAATTGACTGCGCTTGAAAATTCTGTAGAGCATGCGCAGTGTGCGTTTCTATCCAAGGTAAATGACAGCTGATCGTCTATTTCCATTTGTGGTTATTTTAGATGTGAATATATACTATTATTTTATGAAAAACAAAGTGTTAATATATATTTGTCTTCATGAATTGACTTTCAAAAAAATATTTTTTGTTGTGTTTCTCACAAAACAGAATGTTATGTAATTCTCAGTTTTCAGCGAAACAGCATGTCTCTCAAGTCGTAAAAAATATCACCATTATAAGAACAATTCGATACGTACTTTTAAGTGTTAAATGTGTGTTTATATTTAAGTTATATGCGAATATAGGTGTGTGTTATAGGTTAGTTCATAAATGTTGATAAACGTCGAAAAGTGATACAATAATAATGGTTCTTTGTTTGTGTGATTAATTTCCAAATATGTGAATGAATGAGTGAATTTCAAAAAAAACTGTGAACAAGTGGAAATTATATTTTTTATTTTACAGAAATATACAATTTTTTTGAAAGTCAATGAAATTCTCAAGCAAGGTACTAGAAATTTTCATAGACTGCTTTTGAAACTCTCATGCAAAAGTACTAGACTGTTTCTAGTATTTTGTCTCGTATACAAAAGTCAAGTCAATGGAAATTTCACGTACTTTTTTTCCGTGTATAAACATTTCTAAGATAAATATAATTATATTTCAAATGTTTTGAAAGTTAATGTGTAACTAAGTACCTATTCAATTTTAATTATTTTTCTTTTTTGTATAATAATTTTTTAAAATATTTAAATAAAAAAATTTTTATTTATTTCCATGTTCTAAACTTTGTGAAAATTTATAATTAAGAACTTTTTAGAAAATTATTCTAAAATTGAATTATTGTGATTAGGAAAAGCTTCTAAAGATTAGGAAAAGCTTCAAAATATTTTTAGACTTCAAAAGTTAGAATTTTTGTAGTAATTTTAAAAATTTAATATTTTTTCAACCCTTTTGATAAAATTTCCTGATGTTTTCCTGATTTCCCAAATCGGTGGCAACCCTGAGACAAAAAAAATAACAAATAACAACAGAGAAAAAAGAGGAAAAAAAATTGTACTAACGAAAGTTTGAACAAGGCAAAATAGAAAAAATATTTCAAGTTTTACAACTCTTGATATGACACCGCAAAATTGTTAAATTTTTTTACAAAGAAATTATTAAATAAACAAATGATAAAACTATAAAGTATTTCTGTTATTTCTTTTAGAGAAACTTGATCATTTTCTACACTTGATTTACTTAGTAATAATTATAAAAAATAAGAATAAGAAAAAAATATTATTTGTTAGATTGCCAAAAGAAATTTTAATTTTGCGATTGTTCTAAATTCATAGCTTCGTCCGATAGAAAAAAATAATAAAATAGTGCCAGAAATAAATATTATAATTTACGGAAAACAATAGAAAAAACACAAAAATGTAAGCTGCATTAGTTTCGAAACTGTCTTATAAGAAAGCTTCGAGAATGTAAGAAAGTGCTCAGTAAATTCATAATAATAAATAACTTATTTTTATTATTTTTCTTTACACTATCGTACTTGTTTCGGCAGTACATATACTATTCTGCCGTCCTGATTTAAAAACACCATAACTACACTTTTTATCAAAAATGAGTTTTTTATACCGTTGGATTCATAAAAAAAGACGAATTTTTCTATGCTAATTAGAATTATTAATCTTAATTAATTTTCGAGTTAATTAGGAATTAATTTTACTAAAAAGCACTATCTACATCGATTTCCGTCGAATCCTGATATTAAGAGGCCTAACTACAGTTTGTGAGGATTTCGGGTCGTCCAACCAGTGATTTCCTGATAAAAAGGCCTATCTACGTAGTTATGCTTTTTGAGATCAGGAACTCGAGCTTTGTAGAGGCTACTTTCCTTATGGACTTTGGCCTAAGTACATAGTGTGTTTCTACGTCAGGAATCTCATGAAAATCACATCAAAATCTACAACACTTTCCTTAAAAAAAAGCACATCTACATTCACTTTATTGAAACAAGAAGTTTTTCAGTTTCAATATATTTTTTATTAAATAATAAAATATGTTAATAATAAATATAGCTATTTTTAACAATTTTTATTTTTAATAAAATTTTTTAAGGTTAATTAAGTGAAAAAAGTTTTTTAAATAGTTTTTTATTTTAGTTCAATAATTATTAGTTATTAGCAATAATTCAATTTTTTAAAACCAATTAAATGTTTGCAAAGATTTGGCTTTTTAAAAAAATAATTGAATTTTTGCGATAAAATTTTGAAAATAATATACAAGAATAATTAATTAGTAAATTAGTTAAGAATTGAATTTTTTTTAAAGTTTGAATTTGAAATTGTTCAAAAATTCATATTTGAAAATAAGTTTTGTAACTTGCATAATAATAGTAATTAATATGTTAATAATTAATTAATAAAGAACATAAAGATAACTGCTTACTTTAAAATTATTACACACATCTCCTCAAAATAGAATCAATAGTAGATATTTAAACATTTTAATCTTTGAATGGGATTTTTAAAAAATGGTTAAGGTTTTAAAAATTAATCATTTAATTATATTAAAAAGGTGAACAGGGAATTTAATGAAATTTAATTTATTTTAATCAAAATTATGTTATTCATTACCTTCTACAGGTTTTTTCTTTTTTTCCTGTTAGAAATTAAAAAGCGCATTTTAATTACACAAAATAAAAAAAATTGTACACTTTAATCCATTTTTTCAAAACTAAACTCTTAAGTGTTTAAGTTTAAGTGTTGAGCTGTTCTCCTGACTAAAAAGCGTCACTGCGTAGTTATGCTTTTTTGTAAGGATTCGCCGCGATTTTTCATTTAATTAATTAGCATAACTACAGTTTTGCATATTTCCAATGAAAATTTGAAATTTTTTTTGCATAATAAAATTCAGCGTACCCGAATTAGTAAAGAAGCACCATTACCTTTTAAAGAAACATTATGTTAAAGAAGATATAAATAAAAACTTATTTTGTTAAATATCTCGAAACAACCTAAAGTGTAGTTATGGTGTTTTTAAATCAGGACGGCAGTATTAATTTACTATTAAAAAATTAATGAATACTTTTTCATTAACAACTTATAAATTACCACATTTCAGTATTTCCATTCAAGTTTAAATTAAGTTTATTATTAATTTAGGTACTATTAAAATACTAATTAATAATTGTTTATTAATAACTTAATAATTACCACTTTTCAATAAAAGTTCATACTTGAATTCATTTTAAAGTTAAAATAGGTAAATAGTTTGTTTAAATTATTATTCAAATTTCAAAAAATGGTTAAAAATAGAAATGTCTGTTTTACAAAATTATTTCTCAATATATTATTTCGCATTTGGAAATAAAACTGTCAATATTTAATTTTATTGAAGCATAATTTAAATATTCATTGTTAGCACTTAATAATATCTTGTATTTAAGTACTTAGCATAAATGAAAATATAAATAAGTAAAAGAAACTCACCAATACTGTTGACTACGATGTTGAAAATAATACATATAGCAACCAGTATTGTGATCCTGAGAATACTGACCCTCCCGCTTTTTCGCTTCGACTTGATCAATTAAATCACCAATATATTCGATTATAAATTCTCCTTTTGTGAATTCTCGTGTCGTGACAATTCCACGTCCCTTACCAGAGAATGTTCTAACCTAAAAAAATAATTTATAATAATCATTGATTTCTTTAGAACAGGGTCAGTTAGGGTAAATAGAAACAGATTTGCTAAATTCCACCAATGACATAAGTTTTTTCTTTTAAATCGGATCACTTCCGGTTTTCTTGTGTATTGAGATACTATTTCACTTCCGTGGAACAATCTTATGCGATAGTAAAAAATATGGGTATTATTAAATCGCAATAATCAACTGTTTTTATTTCAGTTAAATAAAAAAAATTTTAAATGGGTTCTAAATGTTTTCCTATTTTCCGTTTGTTAATTAGCAGCAGTATATACAAAAATATTTCCCATTGCATAAATAATTAATTGAAAATCAAAGAAGGCACTCTTGCACTTTTTGACTGGCATCTGTTTAGTTTTTTCCAAATGCCAGTCAAAAAAGTGAAACAGTGTCTTCTTTGATTTTTAATTACTTATGCAATAGGAGATATTTATTCATTTCTAAAATTCCATGCTAAAATTTATAATTATCTCTTATAAATACTACAACAAAAATCAACTCCTAAAAACTAAAAATTCAAGGTTATCAGAAACAGTTGATTATTTCTTACCAAATTAAAAAAAAAATCAATTTCAAGTATGAAAATGATAAAGGATACAAAGAATTACATAAAAAATGGCATGTTAGTTATAAAATAAATAATAATGCATTAAATAAGTTTAAAAATAAACTATCCCGAAAGTTGAAACACATTTCACAAATAAAGGTTTGTTCCATCCTATTATCTCTTATTATAGTGTTGTAGTTTGATCAAAATAATTTTTTCATTTATGATATCAGAAATATTATTGAAATTTTTGCTGTTTCTATTTACCCCGAAGTTCCAGTTTTTAGGGGTAAATATAAACAGTCTTCTATTTTTAATTAAAGTTTGCAAATTGGTAAAATCAAAGATGATTTTTGTTCTAGTATTAATAAGAAATACACTACCGGCAGAAATTGTCGGTACGAACGACGGGCGAGCTACGAAAAGTTGCTGCCGAAATTAAATTAACATATTTTATTATTGAAAAATGATAGAAACTTGGTTCTTGGATCGTTTGAAAGCCAATTAAATTCCGCGTCGTTTGATATATAAATGAAAATTATTTGATATTTTTGAGAGATTTTATCACCTAAAAGATTTTGAAAAAAAATTGATTAATTTGTCTGTTTTTGTGCACCATGTTTGTGTGGCTGCACATTCTCGAAAAATTTAGAGAAAAATTTTAAACTCTAGCAACTTAATCTTTAAAGTCTCAGCTTTTATTTGAGCCTTGAAAATTGAAAATCCGTTCAGTAGTTTTTGAAATATCTAAAGAAATATCCTAGCATATTGTTTTATAATTTAGGCGGTGATACACACTTATTGCACTCTCGCTGCTCACCTGGTTCGTTGCGGCAGGGCCGAATAAGCGGCATATAGAGTAGGGGTCATATTGACTTTTCTTAACTTTTTATCTCAAATTAAACGACTCTTTGATCATGAAAGTTTGTAAAATGATAACTTATTTATGTATATAATAATTAACTTTAACAATTATTAAATTTTTATAATGAATATTAAATCTAAAATTACAAAAAACTTAAAAAGGGCTCTCAATATGACCCCTACTCTATATGCCGCTTATTCGGCCCTGCCGCAACGAACCAGGTGAGCAGCGAGAGTGCAATAAGTGTGTATCACCGCCTAAATTATAAAACAATATGCTAGGATATTTCTTTAGATATTTCAAAAACTACTGAACGGATTTTCAATTTTCAAGGCTCAAATAAAAGCTGAGACTTTAAAGATTAAGTTGCTAGAGTTTAAAATTTTTCTCCAAATTTTTCTAGAATGTGCAGCCACACAAACATGGTGCACAAAAATAGACAAATTAATCAATTTTTTTTCAAAATCTTTTAGGTGATAAAATCTCTCAAAAATATCAAATAATTTTCATTTATATATCAAACGACGCAGAATTTAATTGGCTTTCAAACGATCCAAGAACCAAGTTTCTATCATTTTTCAATAATAAAATATGTTAATTTAATTTCGGCAGCAACTTTTCGTAGCTCGCCCGTCGTTCGTACCGACAATTTCTGCCGGTAGTGTAATTATAAATTTTATTACGAGTTTTTAAGTTTAGTTTGTTCCAAATACGAGTCAAAAAAGTGAAAGGGTGTCTTCTTTGATTATCAATTTTTTATGCAGAAGGAAATATTTTTGTATATGGGTAAGACTCCGTCAGAAAATATGCGATTTGCATGGGGTCTTTGGATTAGGCTGCAATTTGGTGAAATTGTAGTATTGGATACTAGAAACAAGTGTGCCAAAAAGTTTTTGAAAATTTTGAAATTTGTTAAAGTTACGCCATTTTGAATTTTTTTGTTATACTTTTCTTAAATTTTAATATTTCCGAAAGTTTTTGATGAAATTTAATAAAATTTGGAAGGCTTATACTTGACATCATGTTTCTTCTGACTATCACATAAAAAAAACAAAAAAAAATTTTTTTGCCCAAAAAAAGTAAAAAAAAAATTTTTTTGCCCAAAAAAAGTAAAAAAAAAATTTTTTTGCCCAAAAAAAGTAAAAAAAAAATTTTTGAAACCGTTTTGCCCGAGCGGGACCGATCTTTGGATTTTCTTGTCAATTAATAAAATATTCCTTATAATTTCACCTTTCATTTAAAAAAAGAAAATCGATGGAGACTCAAATAGTTTTCGAGATATTGCAATTTTTGTGGAAGCGCGACCACGTTTCAGTGTCAGCGATGTGTGAGTGCCCGGGAATCCTAATTCTTACACTTTACTGTTCAAAATTGTCTAGAACCTACAAATTTAATCCGATTTTGATGTTCTTGGTCTTAAATAAAAGGAGATAATTTTTCTAAGAGTTTCCCCGAAACTGTTGTTTCAATTATTAATTGTTTATATATTTCTTTGTTACTCAAAGTAAACAATTTACAAGAATTTTGAAAAAAATCGTGTTTATTTTTTATTTTTCCATTCCTCATGATCGAAATCAATTTAAATTAGTCTAGTATGATCACCCAAAAATAATAATGCATAATTCAATTTATTTAAATAATTTCGTTAATTAATAAATAGATAACTCTGGTTCTTCTTAAAAAAAATTATATTTTTTACAGATAAATTTATGTTTATTTAAATAATTTATGGCTATTTTGTTAAAAAATAATTTTAAAATTAATAATTATCATTGTTATTAACAATTAGATTTATATAAAATATAAATTAAAAATTAATTAATCAATTTTTTATTACTTACTTATATCTTTATTTATATATGCATAAATTTGTCTCTAAAAAATACAATTTTTTTAATAATTGTTATAAACAATGATAATTATTAATTTTAAAATTATTTTTTAACAAAATAGCCATAAATTATTTAAATAAACATAAATTTATCTGTAAAAAATATAATTTTTTTTAAGAAGAACCAGAGTTATCTATTTATTAATTAACGAAATTATTTAAATAAATTGAATTATGCATTATTATTTTTGGGTGGTCATACTAGACTAATTTAAATTGATTTCGATCATGAGGAATTAAAAAATAAAAAATAAATACGATTTTTTTCAAAATTCTTGTAAATTGTTTACTTTGAGTAACAAAGAAATATATAAACAATTAATAATTGAAACAACAGTTTCGGGGAAACTCTTAGAAAAATTATCTCCTTTTATTTAAGACCAAGAACATCAAAATCGGATTAAATTTGTAGGTTCTAGACAATTTTGAACAGTAAAGTGTAAGAATTAGGATTCCCTGGCACTCACACATCGCTGACACTGAAACGTGGTCGCGCTTCCACAAAAATTGCAATATCTCGAAAACTATTTGAGTCTCCATCGATTTTCTTTTTTTAAATGAAAGGTGAAATTATAAGGAATATTTTATTAATTGACAAGAAAATCCAAAAATCGGTCCCGCTCGGGCAAAACGGTTTCAAAAAATTTTTTTGACTTTTTTTGGGCAAAAAAATTTTTTTTTGTTTTTTTTATGTGATAGTCAGAAGAAACATGATGTCAAGTATAAGCCTTCCAAATTTTATTAAATTTCATCAAAAACTTTCGGAAATATTAAAATTTAAGAAAAGTATAACAAAAAAATTCAAAATGGCGTAACTTTAACAAATTTCAAAATTTTCAAAAACTTTTTGGCACACTTGTTTCTAGTATCCAATACTACAATTTCACCAAATTGCAGCCTAATCCAAAGACCCCATGCAAATCGCATATTTTCTGACGGAGTCTTACCCATATACTATTGCTAATTTATAAACGAAAAATGGAAAAATGCTTAGAACCTGTTAGGAGTTATCTAAGAAGGTTTAAGGTCGTATTTATTTTAAGTTTTTTATTTAACTGAAATAACTACTGTTTTTATTTATCCTATCTGACTCTAATTGAATTTTTGCAAAGAATTTTACCATTTATGAATATAATTAAATTGCTTTGAAAGAATTATTAAAAGTTAAAAAAAATTGAATTTATTTGAAAAATTGATACTTTTATAAAAGAATTGGAATTTTTGAAATTCTTCATAACGAATTAAGAAAAAAATTGATTTCTTTCGTGAAATTATTAATTTAATTGTTTCGAAAAATGTATTACAATTTTAGAAAAGAACTTAATTATGTATGTCATAAAATTTTATTAAAATTGTATTAAAAATAATTAAATGCTTGAAAAGAATTTTATTAAAATTTTAGAATATAATTGAACTCTTGAGAGGATCTTTATGAAAATTTGATTTTTTAAAAATAAGTGAATATTTTACCAGTTAAGTAATTATTAACCACAACTGTAATTGGAATTAGAGAAAATGTAGAATATACAATAATCACTATATATGAATTGAGAATAACTTTAGAATACTAAAATAAAAAAGTTTACTAAGCATAGAGAAAGTTTCTAATACATAAAGTTCACTTTCCCCCACTCACCTCTAAGCCATCTTCACAACCGGATATAATTTTATTCTCAAGGCTTCTCTGTTTCTCCTCTAAAACGGTTGTTTTACATTTTCGAACACTCCTTCGAACGGTATAATATTCGGTGAGTTTATGATTTGTATCAACAGAAACTTTCGATGCTGGTGAATTTGTTGAATTTTGTTTTCGACGCCTCTTAGTAACTGGTTTTTGAATTTTTTTCTCAAGAAATTGCACTGGACTTAAATCAATAGCTTTTGTTCTCGTAGTCTTCTTCCTTTTCTCAATTATCACTTGATTTATACGCGTCTCTTCTTGTTCACTGGGCAATTTTATTCTATGTGGCGTTGGTGGACCATGAATTTTCTCACCATCCTCAGCCTCCAAGGGTTTTGGTCCATTTTTTGGATAAAGCATATTAACACAATATTAGAACGATAATTTACAAAACAAGAGAGAAAATTAAAACACCAACACTCGTTGAAGCCGCGTTCGTTATGTTCAGTGCAGCCAACATTTCAGGTAAAAGGACGCCCCACTTTGGACACACTGAAATATTAAAATCCCCCAAAATTGTTACTAAACGTTACTAGACTTTTGAAAGCTTAAAGGCGCTCTCACAGCTTTAGGGTACAGTCACACGATCTCATGCAAAACTTATGGAACGGTCACAGCTCGGCTGCCTGGCTGCCTGCCTGCAGGTCGTTATGACAATACATAAGAGTAAGAGAGTCAGACAATTTAAATTATTCGTCTCCTCTCTCTTACTCTCGTGGCGGCTGCCTGCGCAGGCAGGCAGGCAGCCGAGGTGTGACCATGCCATAAGGAGACCGAACTCTGTGTAGATAGCGCTTTGAAAATGTCAGAGAAATGTGCACGAAAAATGCCAGGTTCGCTGCGTTCTGGGGCCGTATTCTCGAATCGATGACCCTAGATGTCGCATGCGACAGACCATGCGAGATCGAAAAACCTATTCTCGAACGCGTGTCGCATACGAGATTTCATGTCGTGTGCGACAATTTTCGAATGGTTCATCTCGAGTGGGTAGTGACCACTCGAGATGTAAAGTCGCATACGAAATGCTAGTGAGAAATAAGGTTGTGTGTCATATTTATAATAAACGTATATAATACAAAGTAGTATTAGTGTGCATAAACCGTATGCTAAAGTAAGAAAAACTATACAATATAACCTAAATGTATAATTTAAAAATTTAACGTAATCTTATAATGAAATAAAAGTTTATGTAAAAATTTTTCAAATTATCTTTTAAAGCGATTTTAATAAGTATCATTTATAATAAAAAATTAAAATGTTTTTGTTATTTTTGTAAAAATAATATATAATATAAATTTTCAATTATTATTCTTAGCAGCTATCTGTTAACACTTTTAAGTTAGTTTTTGTGTATATGCTTTGGTTTTTGTTTTTATATTGTTTGACAAATTGAAAATATGCAGGTATTTTCTTGATTGCATATTCCTGTTTCATTTTTGAAGAAAATTCTTAATTTTCATAAGGAAATAATTTGCATTATTTCTATTTCTTAATATCGCAACTGCTTTAATAAAATTGAAAATTTTTCATAGATCTAGAAAAAAAGGTTTACATAAAGTCCATTTGTCTATTAGGTACAAATTTTAATTAAAACTGAAATTGAAATTTTTAGAAAATAAAGAAAAAATATTACTTAAAAAAATTTTTAGTTACATTTATTTAGAAATTAATTTAATTTTAAAGTTATTTGAAAACATCAGTAACTTTTTTTAAAAATAATAATTATTTTTTCCCATAAGATTTTACGTAATTAAAAAAAAATTTGAAATTAATTGAATTTTGTATGAAGAATTTTATTACTCTTTATTTAATTATTTTAATGTAAACGGACATGATCATCGCTCAATAGTACAAATAAGTACTATTAAAACAATTTCACATAATTAATTGACCGCATTGTTGCACACTACTAACATAAAAAATTTAAGTACGCATCTTCCCAATGTATTTATTAATTGACACTAAAAAAATTTTTTAAATAATTTAATATATTCTGCCATCATTCGTATGTATTGACAAATTTAACTAATTTTAGAAGAATTTTAATTTTTAAAGTTCTTCAAAAATCTGAGTATTAAAATTGTTAATTAAATTCCTTAAAAATTGAAATGTTATGAAATTGTAAAAAATGCAACTTTTTTAAAATAGAAAAATTAATATTCATATTTTATTCTTCTTTGTGTTTTTTCTATATGTCAAATTCTCTTCTACCTTAATTCTTATTGGTATTTAAGTATTTGGAAACGACGGCAACGCTGTATAAATGTCGCACACGGAAATTTCCGAACAACCTATCTCGAATGGTCGTCGAGAATATACTTTTGAAGTCGCATGCGACATTAACCATTCGACATTTTACGCATACGAGAATTGTCGAAGGCTTTCGAGAATACGGCCCCTGGTCGACCACCAAATAAGTTGATCATGCGCAGTAGCCTTGTTCTATCTCTGTTTGTCGTAACAACTGTGCGAGTGAGATATGATGTTTACATTTAGCCGGTCTTTTAGTGATGTGATACATGTGATTTAGGTTACGTTTAGTTGGTTTTAGTTATTTATGTTATTTAAAAAATGTGCTGTGTTCCAGGATGTAAAACATCCCACTGGAATAAAGAGACTAAAAATATTAGTCTCTTCCATCCGGTTTACACTGTAATATGTTTCCTAACATAACCACACTTTTCATCTGTCAACACACTGCTGAACTTTAGTTCAATGCGCATGATCAACTTATTTGGAGTCTAATAGAATGCAGTGGATCTGGCACTTTTCGTGCATGTTGTTCAGATATTTCTAGAAGCAGAGTTCGGTCTCCTTACTCTTCCTTCCTGGTTGAAACTAGGCAAAGAGTTTCATCTGTTTTATCTGCTGACGCTGGCTGGTAAGTGAGACGATATTGATAAAAAATGCTTTAAGTTGCAAAGAAAAATTTAATTATTATCATTAATATTAATTTAATGGTATTTATTTGTATATAATATTAATGGGGCGCATGAAAAGACGCTAAACAAGCCTTGTTAAAAATGTTATTTAATAGAATTTTATTACCTAGAATATCATTTTAGTAGAATGTATAATTACGAATCGTTTTATCGTAGAATCGTAATTTTACAGAAGCGTAATTAAATAGAATCTGATTATTGCCGAAAATCTTTTGATAGAAATCTACTTCATCGGAATGTACATGAGTTCGAATATTTATTTAGTAGAAATTCAACTTATGGAGCGTTCAGACCTCTGCAGTCTGTCTGTCTGTCTGCAAGTTGCCATGGTAACGTATAAGAGTAAAAGAGTAAGGAAATTCAAATTTATTACACCCTCTCCCTTACTCTTATTGCTTCTGGCTGCGCAGGCAGACAGCTTGCAGAGGTCTGAATGCTCCTTTAAGGCGCACTCACAGCTAGTAGGCAGCAATACAAATTTGAATTTACTGTCTCTTTCACTCTAATGGACTTTCTCTCTTACTCCAATTACTGCCTGCGCAGGCAGGCAGAGCTGTGAGTGCTCCATTATCCAGGGCTGCCAGTGTACTTAGAGGTTAAAAATAGTGAAAAAGTGAGTTTTTGATTGAAAAAAGTGAGTAAATAGTGAATTTACAAATAAAATAGTGAGTAAAAGTGAGGTTAATTTTGGCATATTTTTGAAGATTTAAATTAATAATTAATCTGTAATATCAATTTTCTTCTCAATTTAATAAATAATAGGTACAGATATTTAATACTTTTACCATTAATTTTTATTTTTTTTAAACTTTCTTAACAAAAATCGCAAAATTGAGTGTCAAAGTCTGCAATGAAACCATATTTGACTATGAGTATTTCTACACAGCACCAAAACTTTCCTAAAAATTTATAAAAGATTTACATACTTGCAAACTTTGAAAAATTTACTTGCAAACTTTAGTGAAAATTGTGCAAAGATTTAAGGGGACTTTCTGGTTTAGGATTTTTAAAAAATCGATTTTTCTTTTTTTGCTTTAAAATGTTCCTTAGTATCATAAAATTACTTTCCCAAAACAATTATGAAAAAATATGCGAAAGAAAAAAGTTATAGCAATTTTTATGTCCGTTTCTTAACGGACTGTAGTAGAGGTACACATTACATGAAAACTTTAAACGGGGAGTAACTTTTCTCGAAATCTACCAAACCGATTTCACAGTCAAACCCCCTTTTTTATGCGGGGGTAAATTGACCATAAAACGTAGCGGTTTTGCGATTTTTTAAGTAAAATGTTTATAAAATATTAAAAAATACATTTAAAAATCGTTTTTTTTTTAGGTTTTTTACCTAGAACAAATACTTATGAACAGAATCCAGTTTGAATTTTTAATTTATGAGGTACTGGTCATTCGGAAAGTTACTCCCCGAAAAAGGTACCTTTTGGAAGACGCCACCTACATCTGCCATACGTAACTAAATTTACTTCAAAAAGTTTTTAACATTCTTTCCACGTAATGTGTAACAATGTCCAAAAAGAATTTTGGGAAAAACTGTAATACTTTTTTCACAATAAAAGTTTAAAAAAGTGTATTTTTTGTCTATTCCAAACCAGAAAGTCCCCTTAAATGTCCCACACTGAGAAAAATAAACATGACTGGGTACTGTCTAGACAGGAACCACTGTTCCTGTAAAAAAAATTTTTGTAATTAGACAGTACTCTTTGCTTTCTGGACAGGAACTATTTTTGTCTATAAAGGAATCAGTAATGTCTGGACATTAATCGTTCATGTCCAAACAGCACTGACAGCTGCCAAACTCAATTGTTTTTTTTTGGACAGGAACCATTCCTGTCTGGACAGCACCCAGTCATGTTTATTTTTCTCGCACTTCAATAAATGTTTATAGTCAAATTTTACCAAAAATTTAGCTTCAAACTTTCCTGATTCCTGATGATTTAAATTACATTTTCGACAACTCTATTATAAGCGAAATTGTAGCGTAAAAACGTTCCTGAAAATTTTATATTTCATATTTTTCTGATATTCTATGATTGAATCGTATAATAATCACAACCAACAATAAAAGCTAAAAGTAACTTATAAAAATATTATCTAAATTTTTAGTAACATTTGTTACTCTTATTTTATTTTAAGAGATGTAAGTACATCTCTTTTAGAATTTATAATAAATCTTAAATTTTTAAACTAAAATTTAATAACGTGGTTTAAAAACTTACCTATTTATTATTTTATTTAAAAAATAAAGAAACTGAAATTTTTTTTTACATTGCTTAGTTAAAAAAACACTATTTTGGAATTTTTGAGCCTATTATGCGATCATTATGCAAAAAGAGTAAAATTATGCAATCAGTAAAAATTGTGAAATATTGTGCGCTCTAGGAACATGTTGTTAAAGGTTTAAAACATGAATTAACATAATATTATAATGTTTCTACTCGATTTTAAAAAATTATGCAGTCGCATAATCTACCTTTCTCTACTCATAGTCAAAAAATGTGGTTTTATTGAAAACTTTAACACCCTAATTAACTATTTTTGTATAGAAAGAGTAAAAATGTTAATTTTTATGGTAATAAATGCTCCCAAACAATTGCGATTTTAGTGTTTGGTTTGTTTACTGTTTTGTTTGTTTACATTTTTCAACTTGGACTTGCCCTTAAATAAAATTTATTTTTTTTAAATTGAGAAATAAGGTATTTTACAAAAAATAGTGAGAAAAGTGAGTTTTTTTTAAAAAAGTGAGTAATAGTGAGTGACCTGAAAAAAAGTGAGTAAAAGTGAGAAAAGTGAGTCACTGGCAGCCCTGCATTATCCGATTATCAATTTGATAGAATTATTTCGGCGCGAATTTTAAAATTGATCATCAGGAATTATCAAGAAAATTGTGATTGGTCAATTTTAAAATTCGCACCGAAATAATTCTATCAAATTGATATTCAGATAAGTTGAATTTCTAGTAAATTAATATTCGAAGACATGTACATTTTGATGAAGTAGATTTCTGTCAAAAAGATTTTCGGCAATAATTAGATTATATTTAATTAGGCTTCTGCAAAATTACGATCAAATTGTCTTTCTTCCAGATTATAATTCAGACGAATAAATATTCTACTAAATTAAAATTCTTTCTACTTTTCTTTCAGTCAAGCTATCATTCTAACAATTATACATTCTACTAAACAGGGCTGATAAAATCATGATTTTATAAAAAAATAAAAAAATCAGATTTTTTTATTTAAATTGGATTTTTTTGATTTACATAAATTTTTCTAATGGGTCAGGCTAAGCCAAACGGATCGGGTAAATTAAAAAAAAATTTTTAATGAAATATCTTTTAATCTCATCTTTATGTGATAAAAATAATGTCATAAAAAATTTAAGGCAAAAAAAAATTTTTTTGTTATAGTTATTAACAATTAAAGTTTTTAACAATATTAAATGAAAATATTTTTTTCTCGAGTTCTTTTTAACCGATTTTAAAAACCAAATAGGCGTTTTTTCGTCTTGAAGCGTAGAATGTAAAAATATATTTTGTTTAAAAAATTTTTTATTTTTTATTGTTTTTTCAAAAAATCTTTCAAAATAACAAATAATTGAAAAAACAGTAAAAAAAAAAAATTTTAAACAAAATATATTTTTACATTCTACGTTTCAAGACGAAAAAAATGCCTATTTGGTTTTTAAAATCGGTTAAAAAGAACTCAAGAAAAAAATATTTTCATTTAATATTGTTAAAAACTTTAATTGTTAATAACATTCGGGAAAATGACCGGATACCGGTTATTTCAAATTTCTAAATAGCACTTTTGCCAATTTCGACATTTTGGAAATATTGAGGGGGGTCTGGTTTACCCAACTGTCCGGTTTGCCCCACTCTCCCCTATTGTTATTTACTTGTCTGACAGGAATTAAAATTTCATATAATACTTTGAATTTTAAAACCTTTAGAAATTTAATTATTTCTCAAAATTAAAACTATATGCAATTCTTCTAAATCTTCAAATATTTTCTAAAATTTTAAATGAAATGCTTTTTGGAATCAATCCTTATCTAAAGGTTCTACAATTAAATTATCTACACTGAAAAAAAAATTTATTTGATTCAAATAATTCAAATTATTTGAAAAATATTTAATTGATTCAAATACTTTTTAGTTGGATCAAAAAAATATGTATTTGATTCAAATAACTTGAATTATTTGAATCACACTTATTTGAATTAAATAAATCGTATTTGATTCAATTAAATAATTATTTGAATTGAATAAATGAATTTATTTAATACTAATAATGAGTTACTTGAAACTATTCTTTTATTTATTTCATTCAAATACTTCGTATATTTGATGCAAATAAAAATTATTTGACACAATAAATTTATTTTATTGATTCTAATAAACTTAATTATTTAATCCGAATAATTCATTATTCAAAGCAAATACACTATTTTATCAAGACAAATAAAAAAATATTTCAATCAATTAAATAATTATTTGAAACGAAAATAATGAAATACTTGAAACTCATTTATTTGTTCATTTATTTATTTCACTTAAATATTTCATTTATTTAATACAAATAAAAAATATTTCGACAAATAGATGTGTTATTTGGATACAGAATATACGACATTGGCAGTCATAAAGTAGATCAGCCCGAGTTCTCACCAAGTCTTAGTGGCCGTGTGGCTTAAAGAGGTGCGTTTTTATATGCTTGCGGTCAGCGTTATGGGCGGGGGGACGTGAATTCGATGCCACATGCGAGCGAATATTTTTCATTCTTCGTCTTAAGCGTTATATAAAATAATAAAATTGTGTGTTGTGTTGTGAATAAAAACTGTGTGAACATGTTTATAAATAATATTGAAAGACTTAAAAAATCAATTAATGTGTATAATATAATAAATAAATATAGTATAATAATATATTAATAAATTTAAAAAATACTAAATAATTTAAAAAAAAATTTTGTATTAAATATAGAATGAAATAATTTTCATATTTGATTCAAATAATTATTTATTAGCTTGAAATATTACATTTATTTGATTTGAATAATTTAAATAATTGATTCAATTAATTATTTATTGGTTTGGAATATTCCATTTATTTGAATTGAATAATTAGTATTTGATTCAAATAAATAGTTATTTGATGCGATAAAATCAATTATTTAGATCAAATAAATATGTATTTGGTTCAAATACACATTTATTGGATTATAACCAAATAAATTATTTATTGGGATCAAATAATTTTTGTTTGATTCAAATAAATTTTTTTTCAGTGTAAATACTAAAATAAGTCCTGTAAAAATCTGTAATTGTCAAATTCTAGAGGAATTAAGTTTACTAAAACACTAATTAAATTTACAAACTTTGATATGACTAATTTCACTTAAGGACAGAAAATGTCTTATTATTATATAAATAATAAAAATCATAATAATATATTTCCTCGTGTAAGCATGTTTTTTAAATTTAATTTATTACAAATAACTATAATATAATATTTTAATAAAAATGTAAGACGATAAATAAATTTATGAAAAATCTTTATGAAATAACTATTTCATCAGTTATTATGAAATAAAAATTCAATACAGTGTCAAGTAATAAAAATTTACATAAGCCACTTGCATATGTGGCGCCACGTAGTAAAAAATAACGACATATTTTACCATGTTGAAGAGAGAGTGTTACCGGGCTGATTTTGCTAATTTCATAAGTTAAACAAGTCATCTATTTGATATCTTTTTGGGAATTCTAAAAGTTATAAAAACGTTATTTTTTTCCCGATAAACGTGATATTTTTGGTCGGACATTAGATAAGTTTTAGGTATAAAACATCATTTACAAAAAGTTAACTTCTTGGAAACTCATAATGTTAACATTCAACATTTCAATGCCAACATTTTTATACATTTTAGTTCACTCTGTGCCGCCTGGAGAGGTGTGGACGGTCAAATGTTTCTGCATGCATACATCATGCAGATGCATTAGATCGTGTGACTGTTCCCTTAGGGTCTTTTCATGCGCCCCATATTAATTCAGTAATATTTTACTTTTTATCGAAAAAACTTAGAAAAAGTGTTTACCATTTTATTTATAATGAAAATTCACCGACAGATTAGCTCGGTCGGATAAGATGCCTCGCTTGGCGGACGTTCTAGGACCAAGGGTACTTGGTTCGCGCCCATTTGGCTTGGATTTTTCCGGCATGTGAGATAATCTGAGCGGGAGGTTTGACGTCGAGGTATAATGATGTGCACTATCGATTATTGTCCGGTACACACCATTAGAACTCGACTGTCGATAAAACCGGTTGTACTCAGGAGAAGGTTTTCTATAGTTTCCCTCTCCTCTGGCGAGAAAACCCATTAGACGGGTAGTCCAGGCTAATGCGAGTACTCCTAAATTTCGAAAGACGTTCTGTAGGCGCAAACTCAGTATTAAGAATTGTATGTAAGAAAAAATTTGTAAAGCAAGAAATTGTAAGAAACACTTGTATAGCCAAGTATGTAAGGCTGAAGACAGGTGTATAAACCAATAAATAAGTATTATAATGAAAATTGTGCAACAATTCATGACGTGAAATTTAAATTAATAAAATTAGAATTATTTTTTATTATTTTAATTATTGCTGTTAACTATTATTTAATAAAATTGTACAGTATAAATAAAAATTTGTTTGATTATTTATTCATTATATTATTATTTAGTTTATAATTTATTTTCCCGCCATGAATTGTTGCACAATTTTCATTATAAATAAAATGTTAAACACTTTTTATAAGTTTTTGATATTATAAAATATGCTAAAATGGTACTGGATTAATATTATATACAAATAAATACCATTAAATTAACATTCATGTTAATAATTAAATTTTTCTTTGCAACCTAATGCATTTTCACTCAATATCGTCCCCACTAACCAGCCAGCGCCACCGGTGGCACCGGTCAACTCTCAGGTTAGTTTATTCTTATGGGAAACTGCCATTAAAGCCCAACACAGAATAAAACAGTAACGTAACACGCAAGCATGTGATAGAAAAGGACAAACATACTTCTGTCTTTCTCTATCTCATGCTTGCGTTCCGTTCCCGTTTTATTCTGCTCAGGGCTTAATGCAAATTGTATATTGAAAGTGGGACAGATTACGTCGGTGAAGTTCGCAACGTTTATGATCAACGATTGAAAGAAAAAAATTATTTTCCTACCAAATAGAATAAAAATTTTTGTTCACAAATATTTTTTTTGTGAATCATTATTCAAAAAGTTAAATGTCCTATTTTCTGTACAAGAATTTATAAAAAATTTTTTACAAGTAATTTTGAAAAAGATATAACAAAAAACAAAGATTTCAAAAATTTACTTCGAGCGTCAAAATCACTTTTTTTACCATATTTTTAAACAATATTAAATGAGTAACAATAAAACTTGGTACAAACTTACAGTATATCAAGTACATTATTTTGATCAAAAACCTAAATTACAGTAGAATTCCAATTATCCAGATCAATTGGGACCAGACCCGATCCGGATAAGCGAAAATCCGGATAATCGAAATGGGCATAAGAATGATATATTTTGAATAATAAAACTTCAATCTGCTGTTTGAAATCACTTTATTTGCAGTGCAATTCCTCGTTGTCAGAAATCCGGTTAATCGGACGTCCGGATAATTGGAATTCTACTGTACTCTGATTTACCACTTTCGAATAAATTGAAGTGATCCATTACGCCCCGGTCTCCCCTACAATACCGCTACGAAGCAAACAATTTTTGCAACTTATATACAACAATAAATAATAATTTTACAAATACTTTGGAATACTTTAACATTTTATGAATATTATGTAAATAAATCTATTGTTTTAAAACAATATTTTAAAATTTTAATTTTTTCAATTATTCTATTATTATTATTATTATTATATTTATTATTTTTATTATTAATTTTTTTATATTTATAAATAATTAGCTTTATACTTTATTTATAAATATTAAAGAAATTTGAATATAACAAAAAAATTTAATTCTTTAATTTATTTGTTCATTAATAAATAAAAAATATAATTAAAACATTTTTAAATTCATTAATTTTTACTATAAATTTTATATTCTTCTATTGCTAATAATTCTTTTTTTAATATTTAAACTCTCTAAATTTGAATCAGCGAAAAGTCGCTGATTCACCAGCCCAGAGTATGCAGCTGAGTCAATCAGCGAATATACACTGATGAAACAGCGTATATGCACTGATTTTTCAGCGTATATACGCTGTTTAATCAGCTGCATACTCTGGGCTGGTGAATCAGCGACTTTTCGCTGATTTAAATTTAGAGAGAACATTAAATAATTCTCCTACAAAAATGCTTTACAACATAATGGATTTAAAATTTTTATTACTATAATTATTATTTTATTCATTTTAATTTATTAATTTTTATTGAAAACAATAAGACTATAGCTAAATTTTTGCATTGTAAAAAATCTATTTATGGAGATTCTAAATAATGTGTTAATACACTCAAATCTCGCTATAACGACCTTATGTACAACGAGCGCTCTCTATAACGAGGACTCTGTCTCTCGGTATAGCGAGAAAAATTTCCTGGCGATTGTCCCCAACTATTTATAAACAAATGCACATTCAGTTGGTTTAAATTTGGTTAAAATCAATTTTATTTATATAAAATAAAAATGTCACTTCGTATTTGAAATTATATCAATCAATCGAACATCTTCAAAATTTTAGCTTATATAAATTTTTTGTATATTAAAGTTCAAATTAAACAAGGTTATGTTTGTAATTTTGACATTATGTAAATTGTAAACACTAAAAAAATGAATGAAGAATCTTAAAAGTGGGGATTTTTCATTTCTCCTTTTGCGCTCGTAATAGAGGGAGATTTGACTCCCGAACTTCACGTTATAGCGAGATTTGAGTGTAGTTAATTAAAAAAAATAATTATTCTAGAAAACATTAAATTGTTTTAAACAAACAATGCCAATAACCATATTCTTAGCATACTATTATTAATTGAAATCTTAATAACAACAACATAAATGATATTAGTTCGCAGTCGGTAGAATGCCTGCACCGCTCGGGTTGTCAGACGGACGAATGCCAGTACAACGCCGGTTGTTCGGCGACATCAAATCTGTACTTTGATTTTGATGCCTGTACCGACATTGACTCTCCAATTCAATCGGCGCGGATCCTTCTCTCTAAATTTGAATCAGCGAAAAATCGCTGATTATGCAGCTATAAGTATGCAGCTGATTCAATCAGCATATATACACTAATGAAACAGCGAATAGGCACTGATATTTCAGCCTATATACGCTGATTCAATCAGCTGCATACTTATAGCTGTATAATCAGCGACTTTTCGCTGATTCAAATTTAGAGAGTTGACGGTTGGATGATCCTTCATTCGTCCGACTTTTCCGCCTGGGTCTACTGCCCAAAGTAAAAACCCATAGGTTTTTACTATATATGCGACTTACTATAGTAAGTCGCATTTGCCGTTAAGACGAAAGTAGCTTTAACGGTAAGCGACTTTGAACCTTACGGCAAATGCGACTTACTAGGTTTTTACTTTGGGCAGCAGATATGATATTGGGTGTACTTGAAATTAAGTAAAATCGCTACTCTGAATGTAGGTCCAAATATTACCTACATTTAGAATAGTAAAAGTACAGATAATTTTTTTACAGTGCATGTTTTTTAATAAATATACTCTGTGATATAACCTTATTCCTTTTTTCAAGATTTTTATTTTTAATTAATAATTGTTTATATTTTACCATATATGTACAATATACACAAAAGTTATTTAAATATTATTAAATATTAATGATATTAATAAGTAATAAAATTAATATTTCAATATACAGACATGCTAACGTTTTTAAAAATTAAAAAAAGTTTAAAAATAGAGACAATTTAACAAAAATGGTGAAAGAGGTATTAATAAATAACTATTAATTTTCTATTTGTTCTTGCTTATATTTATTAATTTATTATTTTTTTTTGTTGGAAGGGGGTTGGTTTTGGGTTGGATACCTTCCAGTACCAAATATAAAGTCAATTGACATTATATTTGGTACTGGAAGGTATCCAACCCAAAACCAACCCCCTTCCAACAAAAAAAAAATTAATAAATTAATAAATTTTTTTAATAAAGTATTATGGAGGAAGGATGCATTATATATTAATTAAATTTAATTACACGCTTCATTTTTTCTGAGTTACTACGTTATATAAACAATATATTCCCCCCAACATATGTATTTATATCTCATAGGGTCTTTATTAATACACTGGCCAAATTAGTAAAACTATCTTATTCTGCCAGTGCACTGGCAGAATAATTTAATCATCTTATCCTGACAGTTTTTTTCTTTGATGTATAATCGCCATGTATTTCTCGTCACTGGCCAAATAATTAAACCACCTTATTCTGCAAGTTCACTGGCCATATAGACGTGGTCAAAAAATAAATATTTTACGTTTTTAGTAACATTCTGTGATATTGTTTTATGTCATTACCTAATATTTTTATGTTACTCTAACCAATATTTTTGAAATTTTCATAAGAAATTAATCTATTTTTATCATTTTTTTTAAAGTCAAGAAATGTGCTCACCTTCTGCATCTTGAAATTGTCGGAAAACTGTAAGTATCTTTCAGGGAGTATATAACAATCTACTATTTCACTGAAGAAAAACTGGTACATTATTCCGGTACTTCGATTCAACCAATGAATATTAATACTTTTTAAAAATACCACTTTGCAATTTTACACTTCTAACGAGGCGCCGAAAAACGCCCTGAGACTATCAAAAATGGCGAAGACGGTGAGGTTAGACTTAGACTGCCCCTGCCGGTTATTTACCGGCAGAAGGCTATTTCAACTTCTGGCTCACCAGCCAATAGAAACACGAACCTAACTAGGATTTTATTAAATAAAAAAAACTATTAATTAATAAAACAATAGTTTGACAACTATTATTAACCCAATTATTTTAATTTTATATCTAATTTAGCTATTTTTCTTTTATTAAATTGTAAATAGTTTAATAATTTTCATTGTAAACAATAATTAATATTGTAGGTGGCACTTTGGTCAGTTGGTATGGGCGGGAAATTCAAATTATTCTCGTTTAAGTTCATCAGAAAAGTGAAAAATAACATTAGATAGATTATATTTTTAGAAATTTTTGTATTTCAAATATCTTCTTATTGAGGAATGCAATTTTGTACAAAAAATGTACTAAGTAATAAGTTTATTTTAAAAATGCATTAACGATTAGGGTTTCATTTGTAGTGAGAAGAGAAGCAGACGATAATTAAAAATGGCTCGCACGTCAATAAACCTTTAGTGGAATCAGTGAAAATAAATAAAGAATTATGCAAATTTAATGTTTCAAAATAAAACTATAAATGTTCCGATTGGAGTAATTTACAAAAAAATGAAAGAAGTTTAAAGTTTTAAATGGAATTTAAGTGAATAGATTCTTTACTGAATATAACTGTAAAGAAACTGTAAAGACTGTAAGTATAACCTAACCTCTACTGTAAATATACAATAATTTTATTGCCTTAGGTGAATGGTGATGTCACCGCCGTCCGCCTGTCAAATTTTTCTTTTTAGATTAAAATTACAGTTACATGAATTTGAAAAAATAATGACAATCGATCATTCTCTCCACGAACTTTCGTTCAAAATTGTCAGTATTTTTTTTCATTGCGAAATCAATGTAAATTGAATACTATATTATTTATTCAAAGCTTTACTCCATACACTCTAATATTTTTCATCCTCTAATTTTTCTCTCCCTACCTAACTCTACAAACTTTGTCTCATAAAATCTCTTCTCCCTTTCACTATCCTTTTTTCTCGTGTTGTTTCTCAACTCCTACTGTGTGTCTTGAAAGGAAAGAACCGCAAAACGTCGCGCATGTTGATACCCAACTTCTTTGTGAAAATAAACGTTAATCTATTTTTTCAACGTTTAATAAAAACGTTGATTTTTCATAACTGATTGCGCGCGACTACGAATTTGAAGAATGAGTGTTCAAGTGAATTTAAAGTTCAATCGACATTAAGAATGAGGTTGAGATCTTAAAGCGAAGAAATGTCGGTTGTATAGTTGCCTACTGCAAGTAGGTGAGTCTCAGAAGAATCTCATTTATTTATAGAATTCAAATTTAGACTCTTGCATTATGTGGCACGTAAAAAATAGAGAGATCAATATCAGTTTAATTAAGTTTTCCAATTTTTTATCGAAATTTGTACTGTAAATTTTCTGTTTTTTTTTGTTAGTCATATTCGATTTGGATTTTTTACTCGTTCGCGAGTGACCGGACATTGAACGTGAGACTAGGGGTCAACATTTTTGACGTTCCGAAGGGAATTTCCCTCTGATCTGAAAATAAAATTTTTATTACAGCGCAAGTGGAATAGAATTTATTTTAACACACAAAGACTTGACTTTTGGATGGGACAATAATTCTGTAAATATTTCATAGACAGTCCTAGAAGTTTTCATTGACTTATGTGAAATAATCACGAGCAGTGCTAGAATATTTAAAGTAATCAATTTAATATTTTAAATATTCTAGCACTGCTCGTGATTATTTCACATAAGTCAATGAAAACTTTCTAGGACTGTCTATGAAATATTTACAGAATTATTGTGCCATCCTAAAGTCAAGTTTCTTTGTGTTGGTTAAAATAAATTCTATTCCACTTGCGAACTGTAATAAAAATTTTATTTTCAGATCAGAGGGAAAATTCCCTTCGGAACGTCAAAAATGTTGACCGCCATAGTCTTCACGTTTCAATTGTCCGGTCACTCGCGAAACGAGTAATAATCCAAATCGAATATGACTAACAAAATAAAAACAGAAAATTATACAGTCACAAATTTCGAATTATTAAAAAATTGGAAAACTTAATTAAACTGTATATTGGATCTCTCTTATTCTTTTACGAGTGACCAAAAAATGCAAGAGATCTAAATTTGAATTCTATAAATAAAATGAGATTTCTTCTGAGACCTCACCTACTTGCAAGTAGGCAACTATTACAACCGACATTTCTTCGCTTTAAGATCTCAACCTCATTCGTTAATTTTGGTCGATTTGAACATTTAAATTCAACTTGAACCCCCCCCCACCCTCATTCTTCCAAAATTCGTTAAGTCGGCGCGCAATCAGGTTTATGAAAAAATCAACGTTTTTATTAATAAACGTTGAAAAAATAGAAATTAACGTTTATTTTCACAAAGAAGTTGGTATCAACATGCGCGACGCGTTTTGCGTGTTCTTTCCTTTCAAGACACACAGTAGGAGTTGAGAAAGAAACAACGACGGAGAAGAAAAGGATAGTGAAAGGGAGAGAAGATGATTTTATTGAGACAAAAGTTTTGTAGAGTTAGGGTTAGGGAGAGAAAAATTAGAGGATGAAAAAATATTAGAGTGTAGGGAGTAAAGCTTTGAATAAAAATATAGGTATTCTAATTTTACATTGATTTTTCGCAATGAAAAAAAAATACTGACATTTTTGACGGAAAGTTCGTGGAGAGGATTGATCGATTGTCATTATTTTACAAAATTCATGGTAACTGTATTTTTAATCTAAAAAAGAAAAATTGACAGGCGGACGGCCGGTGACCATCACCATTCACCTCAGGCAATAAAATTATTGTATTATTTTACAGTAAGAGGTTAGGTTATACTTACAGTCTTTAACAGTGTTTCTTTACAGTTTTATATTCAGTAAAAGAATCTATTCACTTAAATTCCATTTAAACTTTAAAAACTTTCTTTCATTTTTTTTGTTAAATTACTCACCAATCGCGAACATATATAGTTTATTTTGAAACATTAAAATTTGTCATTAATCTTAATTTATTTCACTGATTCCACTAAAGGTTTTAATTGACGTGCGAGCCATTTTTAATTATCGTCGGCTTTTCTCTTCTCACTACAAATGAAACCTTAATCGTTAATGCTTTTTTATAATAAACTTATTACTTAGTACATTTTTTGTACATAAATTAACATTCCTCAATAAGAAGATATTTGAAATACAAAATTTTCTAAAAATATAATCTAATCTAATAAGTTATTTTTCTCTTTTCTGATGAACCTTAAAACGAGATTAATTTGGAATTTCCCGCCTTACCAACTGGAACAAAGACGGCCACCTACAATATTAATTATTGTTTACAATGATAATTATTAAAACTATTTACAATTCTAATAAAAGATAAAAATAGCTAAAATTTGATATAAAAAAATTAAAATAATTGGGTTAATAATAGTATGTCAAATACTATTGTTTTATTAATTAATAGTTTTTTTTTATTTAATAAAATCCATAGTTTAGGTTCGTGTTTTCTATTGGCTGGTGAGCCAGAAGTTGAAATAGCCTTCTGCCGGTAAATAAACCGGCAGCGGGCTGTCTAAGTCTTACCTCTCCGTCTTCGCCTTTTTAGGATAGTCTCTGGGGCTCGTTTTCGGGCGCCTCGTTAGAAGTGTAAAATTGCAAATTGGTATTTTTCATAAGTATTAATATTCATTGGTTGAATCGAAGTTACCGGAATAATGTACCAGTTTTTCTACTAGTGATAAATAGTAGTTTGTTTATATACTCACTGTAAGATACTTACAGTTTTCCGACAATTTCAAGATGCAGAAGTTTGAGCCACATTAATCTTGACTTTAAAAAAAATGATAAAAATAGATTATTTTCTTATGAACAATTTACAACAAATATTGGTTAGAGTATCTATAAAAATATTAGGTACTGACATATATCAATATCTCCTGAATGTTACTATAAACCGTTAAATATTTTTTTTTTTTGACCACGTCTATATGGTCCTAGTGAACTTGCAGAATAAGGTGGTTTAATTATTTGGCCAGGTGACGAGAAATTTCATGGCGATTTCTACATCAAAGAAAAAAAAACTGGTCAGGGATAAAGATAGATTAAAATTATTCTGCCAGTGCACTGGCAGAATAAGGTTAGTTTTAATATTTGGCCAGTGTATAAATAATGACCCTATGAGTTATAAATACATATGTTTGGAAGTATTTGTTTATATAAAAAACGTAGGTACTCAGAAAAAATGAAGCCGTGTTATATCTAAATTTAATTAATATAATAATGCATCCTTCCTCCCATAATACTTTATTAAAAAATTTATTAATTTATTAATTTTTTTTTTGGTTGGGAAGGGGGTTGGTATTGGGTTGGATACCTTCCAGTATCCAAATATATATGTCAAATTGGACTTTATATTTGGTTCTGGAAGGTAATCCAACCCAAAACCAACCCCCTTCCAACAAAAAAAAAATAAGAAATTAATAAATATATGCAAGAACAAATAGAAAATTAATAGTTATTTTTTAATAACCTCTTTCACCATTTTTTGTTAAATTGTCTCTTTGTTTAAACATTTTTTTAATTTTTTTAAAAATCGTTAGTCATGTCCTGTCTGTATATTGATAGTATTAATTTTATTACTCTATTAATATCTTTATTATTTAATAATATTTAAATAACTTTGTGTATATTGTACATATATGGTAAATTATAAACAATTATTTAAATTAAAAATAAAAAATTTTGAAAAAAGGAATAAGGTTATATCACAGATGTATATTTATTAATAAAACCATTCACTGTAAAAAAATTATCTGTACTTTTAACTATTCTAAAATGTAGGTAATACTTTTGGGACCTTCTATTCAGAGTAGCGATTTTTCTAATTTCAAGTACACCCAATAATCATTATCTGCTGCCCAAAGTATAAAACTAGTAAGTCGCATTTGCCGTAAGGTTCTCAAAGTCGCTTACCGTTAAAGCTTCTTTCGTCTTAACGGCAAAATGCGACTTTACTATAGTAAGTCGCATATATAGTAAATAACCTATGGGTTTTTTACTTTGGGGCAGTAGACCCAGGCGGAAAAGTCGGACGAATGATGGGATCATCCCAACCGTCAACTCTCTAAATTTGATTCAGCGAAAAGTTCGCTTGATTATACAGCTATATGTTTGCAGCTCTGATTGAATCAGCGTATATAGGCTGAAAGTATCAGTGCCTATTCGCGATGTTTCATTTGTGTATATCTTGCTGATTGAATCAGCTGCTTGACTTATAGCGGCCATAATCAGCGATTTTTTCGCTGATTCAAATTTTAACAGAGAGAAGGATCCGCGCCGATTGAATTGGAGAGTCAATGTCGGTACAGGCATTCAAATCAAAGTACAGATTTGATGTCGCCGAAACATCCGGCGATGTACTGGCATTCGTACCGTTGTCAACCCGAGCGGGTGTGCAGGCATTCCCTACCGTTGCGAACTAATATCATTTTTGTTGTTGATTATTTAAGATTTCAATTAATAATAGTAATGCTAAGAATATGTGTTATTGGCATTGTTTGTTTAAAAACAATTATAATGTGTTTCTAGAATATTTATTTTTTTTAATTTACTACACTCAAAATCTCGCTATAACGTGTAAGTTCGGGAGTCAAATCTCCCTCTATACGAAGCGCCAAAGGAGAAATGAAAAGATCCCCACTTCTTTTAAGATTTCTTCATATCATTTTTTTAGTGTTTACAAATTTACATATTGTCAAAATTTACAAACATAAACCTTGTTTAATTTGAACTTTAATATACAAAAATTTATATAAGCTAGAAATTTGAAAGATGTTCGATTGATTGAATATAATTTGCAAATGACGAAGTGAACATTTGTATTTTTTATAAATAAAATTGAATTTTAAACCAAATATTAACCAACTGAATGTGCATTTGTTTATAAAATAGCTGGGGAACAATCGCCAGGAAATTTTTTCTCGCTATAACCGAGAGACAGAGTCCTAGTTTATAGAGAGCGCTCGTTGTTCATAAAGGTTCGTTATAGCGAGAATTTGAGTTGTATTAGACACCATATTTTAGGAATATCCATAAATAGATTTCTTGACAATGCAAAAATTTAGCTATAGTCTTATTGTTTTCAATAAAAAATTAATAATTTAAAATGTAATAAAATAATAATTATAGTAATAAAAATTTTAAAATTCCAATTATGTTGTAAAAGCATTTTTGTAGGAGATATTATTTAATGTTCTGCTCTAAATTTAAATCAGCGAAAAGTCGCTTGATTCACCAGCCCAGAGCTAATGCCAGCTGATTAAACAGCGTATATACGCTGAAAAATAAGTGCATATACGCTGTTTCATCAGTGTATATATATGCGCCTGATTTGACTCAGCTTGCATAACTCTGGGCTGGTGAATCAGCGACTTTTCGCTGATTCAAATTATAGAGAGTTTAAATAATTAAAAAAAAGAATTATTAGCAATAGAAGGAAATATACAAATTTTTTAGTAAAAATTAATGAATTTAAAAATGTTTTCAATTATTATTTTTTTTTTATTTAATGAACAAAATTAATGTAAAGAATTAAATTTTTTTGTTATATTCAAAATTTCTATTATATTTATAAATAAAGTTTAAAGACTAATTTATTTATACTATAAAAAAATTAATTAATATAAATAATATATATATTAATAATAATAATATTAGATTAATTGAAAAAATTAAATTTTTAAAATATTGTTTTAAAACAATAGATTTATTTACATAATATTCATATAATGTTTAAAGTATTCCAAAGTATTTAGTAAAAATTATTAATTATTGTTGTATATAAGTTGCAAAAAATTGTTTGCGTCGTAGCGGTATTGTAGGGGAAGGACATGGAGCGTATTGGATCACTTCAATCTATTCGAAAAGTGGGTAAATCAGAGTACCAGTAAAGAATTCCAAATTATCCGGACGTCCTACGATTAACCGGATTTCCCTGACAAACGAGGAATGTGCACTGCAATATAAAGTGATTTCAAACAGCAGATTGACGTTTTTATGGGTTATTCAAAATAATATTCATTCTTATGCCCATTTCGATTATCCGGATTTTCGCTTATCCGGATCGGGTCTGGTCCCAATTGATCTGGATAATTGGAATTTCTACTTGGTAATTTAGGTTTTTGATTCAAAAATAATGTACTTGATTATACTGTAAGTTTGTACCAAGTTTTATTGTTTACTCATTTAATAATTGTTAAAAATTATGGTTAAAAAAAGTAGATTTTGACGCTTCGAAGTAAATTTTTGAAATCTTTGTTTTATTGTTTTATCTTTTCAAGATTACTTGGAAAAAAATTTTTATATATTCCTCTGTACAGAGAAATTGGACAGTTTAATTTTTTGAATAAATGATTCACAAAAATACAATTATTTAGTGATACAAAAATTTTTATTCATATTTGGTAGGAAAATAATTTTTTTCTTTCAATCGGTGATCATAAACGTTCGCGAACATTCTACCGACGTAATCTGTCCCACTTTCAATATACAATTTGCATTAAGCCCTGGAGCTGAATAAAACGGCGAACGGAACGCAAGCATGAGAGTAGAAGAAAGACAGAAGTATGTTTGTCCTTTTCTATCAAATGCTTACGTTCACGTTACTGTTTTAATCTGTGTTGGGGCTTTTTGGCCAGTTTCCCATATAAGGCGAATAAACTAACCTGAGGAGTTGACCGGTAGCCACCGGTGGCGATGGACTGGTTAGTTGGACGGATATTGAGTGAAAATGCATTAGGTTGCAAAGTAAAATTTAATTATTAAATGAATGTTAAATTTATATGGTATTCTATTTGTATATAAATATTAATCCAGTCCCATTGTGTTAGCATATTTTTATAATAATCAATAAAACTTATAAAAAGTGTTTTAAACATTTTATTTATAATGAAATTTGTGCAACAATTCATGGCGGGGAAAATAAATTATAAACTAAATAATAATATAATGATTAAATAATCAAACAAATTGTTATTTATACCGTACAATTTTTATTAAATAATAAGTTAACAGCATAATTAATAATAATTAAAAATAATTCTAATTTTATTAATTTAAATTTCACGGCAATGAATTGTTGCACTATTTTTCATTATAATACTTATTTATTGGCTTTATACACCTGTCTTCTGCCTTACATACTTGGCTATACACAGTGTTTTCTTTACAATTTCTAGCTTTACAAATTTTTCTTTCATACAATTCTTAATACTGAGTTTGCGCCTACAGAAACGTCTTTTCGTAAATTTAGGAGTACTCGCATTAGCAGGCTGGACTACCCGTCCTAATGGGTTTTCTCGCGCAGAGGAGAGGGGAAACTATAGAAAACCTTCTCCTGAGTACAACCGGTTTATCGGACAGGTCGAGTTCTAATGGGTGTGTAACGGACAATAATCGATTAGTGCACATTCATTATACATCGACGTCAAACCTTCACGCTCAGATATATCTCACATGGCCGGAAAAATCCAAGCCTAAATGGTGCAGGCGAACCAAGTTCCCTTGGTCCTAGAAACGTCCGCCAAGGCGAGGCTTCTTATCACCGACCGAGGCTAAATCTGTCGGTGAATTTTTCATTATAAATAAAATGGTAAAAACTTTTTTATAAGTTTTTTCGATAAAAAGTAGATATATTACTGAAATTATATGGGCGCGCATGAAAAGACCCCTAAGGGAAACAGTCACACGATCTAATGCATCTGCTTTGATGTATGCTTGCAGAAAACTTTTGACCGTCCACACCTCCTCAAGGCGGCACAGAGTGAACTAAAATGTATAAAAATGTTGGCATTGAAATGTTTGAATGTTAACATTTATGAGTTTTCCAAGAAAGTTAACTTTTTGTATTTGTTGTGTTTATACCTAAACACTTTTCTAATGTCCGGTACACAAAAATATCACGTTTATCGGGGAAAAAAAATAACGTTTTTATAACTATTTAGAATCCCACAAAAAGATATCAAATAGATGACTTGGTTTAAAATTATGAAACATTTAGCAAAATCAGCCCGGTAACACTCTCTCTTCAACATGGCTAAGAATATGTCGTTATTTTTTGTACTACGTGGCGCCACATATGCATGTGGCTTATGTAAATTTTTATTACTTGACACCTGTATATGAATTTTTATTTCATATTAACACTGAATGAAATAGTTATTTCTTAATAAAGATTTTTCCATATATTTATTTATCCGTCTTACATTTTTATTAAAATTATTATATTATAGTTTATTGTGTAATAAATTAAATTTAAAAAACATGCATTACACGTGGAAATATATTATTATGATTTTTAATATTTATATAATAATAAGACATTTTTCTGTCCTTAAGTGAAATTAGTTCATATCAAAGTTTCGTAAATTTAATTAGTGTTTTAGTAAACTTAATTCCCTCTAGAATTTGACAATTACAGATTTTTTACTGGACTTATTTTAGTATTTTACTCTGAAAAAAAAATTAATTTGAATCAAAGCTATAAAATATTTGATTCCCAATAAATTAATTTATTTGGTTATAATCCCAATAAATGTGTATTTGAACCCAATACATATTATATTTGATCTAAAATAATTGATTATATCGCATCAATATAATATACCTATTTTTTTGAATCAAATACTAATTATTCAAGTACCAAATAAATGGAAATATTCCAAACCAATAAATTCATTAATTGAATCAAATTATTTAAATTATTCAAATCAAAAAGAAATGTAAATATTTCAAGCTAATAAATAATTATTTGTATCAAATATGACAATTATTTCATTCTATTTTTTAATACAAAATTTTTTTTTTAAATTATTTAGTATTTTTTAAATTTATTAATATATTATTATTTTTTTTTTAATAACCTATATTTATTTATTTATTTTATACACATTATTTGATTTTTTAAGTCTTTCAATATTATTTATAATCATGTTCACACAGATTTGTATTCACAACACAACACACTATTTTATTATTTTATATTAACGCTTAAGACGAAGAATGAAATAATATTCGCTCGCATGTGGCATCGAATTCACGTCACCCCGCCCATAACGCTGACCGCAAGCATATAAAAACGCATCCTCTTTAAGCCCCACTCGGGCCACTAAGACTTGGGGAGAACTCGGGCTGATCTACTTTATGACTGCTTGTCGTATATTCTGTATCCAAATAACACATCTATTTGTCGAAATATTTTTTATTTGTATTAAGATCATTGAAATATTTAAGGTGGAAATAAATAAATGAACAAATAAAGGAGTTTCACAAGTTTTTCATTATTTTCGTTTCAAATAATTATTTGAATTGATTGGAATATATTTTTTTATTTGTCTTGATAATATAACGTTGTATTTTGCTTTGAATATTGAATTTCTTCGGATTAAAATAATTAAGTTTATTTAGACTTCAAATAAAATAAATTTATTGTGTCAAAATATATTTTATTTGCATCAAATATACGAAGTATTTGGAATGAAATAAATAAGATGTATTGTTTAAAGTAACTCATTATTAGTATTAGAATAAATTCATTTATTCAATTCAAATAATTATTTATTTGAATCAAATACGATTTAGATTTAATTTTCAAATAAGTGTGATTCAAAATAATTCAAGTTATTTGAATCAAATACATATTTTTTTGAATCCAAACTAAAAAGTATTTTGAATCAATTAAATATTTTTTCAAATAATTTGAATTATTTGAATCAAATAAATTTTTTTTTCAGTGTAGATAATTTAATTGTAGAACCTTTAGATAAGGATTGATTCCAAAAAGCCTTTTCATTTAAAATTTTAGAAAATATTTGGAAGATTTAGGAAGAATTGCATATAGTTTTAATTTTGCAGAAATAATTAAAATTTCTAAAGGTTTTAAAATTCAAAGTATTATATGAAATTTTAATTCCTGTCAGACAAGTAAATAACTATAGGGTGGCGAAGAGTGGGGCAAACCGGGACAGTGGTGTAAACCAGACCCCCCTCAATATTTCCAACATGTCGAAATTGGCCAAAAGTGCTATTTAGGAAATTTGAAATAACCGGTATCCGACGTCATTTTCCCGAATGTTATTTACAAATTAAAGTTTTTAACAATATTAAAATGAAAATATTTTTTTCTTGAGTTCTTTTTTACCGATTTTAAAAACCAAATAGGCATTTTTTTCGTCTTGGAAACGCTAAGAATGTTAAAATTTATATTTGTTTAAAATTTTTTTTTTTTTACTGTTTTTTCAATTCATTTGTTATCATTGAAAGATTTTTTGAAAAAACAATAAAAAAATAAAAAAAAATTTTTTTTAAACAAAAATATATTTTGAACATTCTACGCTTCAAGACGAAAATAAGCCTATTTGCTTTTTATAATCGGTTTAAAAGAACTCGAAGAAAATAATATTGTTCATCTTAATATTGTTAAAAACTTTTAATTGTTAATAACTATAACAAAAAAATTTTTTTTTGCCTTAAATTTTTTATGACATTATTTTTTATCACATTAAAGGATGAGATTAAAAGATATGTCATTAAAAAATTTTTTTTTATATGTACACGATCCGTTTGGCTTAGCCTGCCCCATTAGAAAAATTTATGTAAATCAAAAAAAAAATCCAATTTAAATAAAAAAATCTGATTTTTTTTAGTTTTTTAATAAAATCATGATTTTATCAGCCCTGTTTAGTAGAATGTATTCTTGTTTGATTGACTAGCTTGACTGTAAGATAAAGTAAAGAAAGAAATTTTAATTTAGTAGAATATTTATTCGTATGAATTTTAATCTGGAAGAAAGACAATTTGATCGTAAATTTGCAGAAGCCTAATTAAAATTATAATCTTATTATTGCCGAAAAATCTTTTTGACAGAAATCTACTTCACCCAAAATGTACCATGTCTTCGAATATTAATTTACTAGAAATTCTACTTATATGAATATCAATTTGATAGAATTATTTCAGGAGCGAATTTTAAAATGGAACACCAATCACAATTTTCTTGATTAAATTCCTGATGATCAATTTTAAAATTCGCGCCGATATACTTCTATCAAAATCTGATAATCGGATAATGCAGGGCTGCCAGTGACTCACTTTTCTCACTTTTTACTCACTTTTTTTTCAGGTCAACTCACTATTACTCACTTTTTTAAAAAAAACTCACTTTTTCTCACTATTTTTTGTAAAATACCTTATTTCTCAATTTAAAAAAATCAAATATTATTTAAGGGCAAGTCCATGTTGAAAAATGTAAACAAACACAAACAGTAAACAATCCAAACACTAAAATCGCAATTGTTTGGAGGAGCATTTATTACCTATAAAAATTAACATTTTTACTTTATTTCTATACAAAAATAGTTAATTAGGGTGTTAAAGTTTTCAATAAAAACACATTTTTTGACTGATGAGTAGAGAAAGGTAGATTATGCGTCTGCATAATTTTTTAAAATCGAGTAGAAAACATTATTATTTTATGTTTAATTCATGTTTTAATCCTTTAACAACATGTTCCTAGAGCGCACAATATTTCACAATTTTTACTGATTGCATAATTTTATCTCTTTTTCGCCATAAATGATCGCCATAATAGGCTTCAAAATATTCCAAAATAGTGTTTTTTTAGCTAAGCATTTGTAAAAAAAAAATTTCAGTTTCTTTATTTTTTAAATAAAATAATAAATAGGGTAAGTTTTTAACAACCACGTTATTAAAATTTTAGTTTAAAAAGTTAAGATTTATTATAAATTCTACATGAGATGTACTTACATCTCTTTAAATAAAATAATGAGTAACAAATGTTACTATAAAAATTTAGATAATATTTTTATAAGTTACTTTTAGCTTTTTTTGTTGGTTGTGATTATTATCCGATTTCATCATAGAATATCAGAAAAAATATGAAATATAACTAATTTTCTGGAAACGTTTTACGCTTACATTTTCGCTTATAATAGTAGTTGTCGAAAATGTTATTTAAAATCATCAGGTATCTAGGAAAGTTTGATGCTAAATTTTTGGTAAAAATTGACTATTAAACTTTTATTGAAGTGACGAGAAAAATAAAAACATGACTGGGTGCTGTCCAGTCAGGAATGGTTCCTGTCCAAAAAAAAAACCAATTGAGTTTTTGGCAGCTGTCAGTGCTTGTTTGGACATGAACGATTAATGTCCAGACATTACTGATTCCTTTATAGACAAAAATAGTTCCTGTACAGAAAGCAAAGAGTACTGTCTTAATTACATAAATTTTTTTTACAGGAACAGTGGTTCCAGTCTATACAGTACCCAGACATGTTTATTTTTCTCAGTGTGGTGACATTTAAGGGGACTTTCTGGTTTGGAATAGACAAAAAAATACACTTTTTTTAAAATTTTATTGTGATAAATAGTAATTACAGTTTTTCCCAAATTTCTTTTAGGACATTGTTACACATTACGCTGGAAAGATTGTTTTAACCAAATCTTTTTGTTGAAGTATATTTAGTTACGTATGGCAGTTGTAGGTGGCTCGTCTTCCAAAAGGTACCTTTTTCGGGGAGTAAACTTTCCGAATGACCAGAACCTCATAAATTAATAAATTCAAACTGGATTCTGTTCATAAGTATTTGTTCTAAGGTAAAAAACCTAAAAAAACGATTTTTAAATGTTAATTTTTTTAATATTTTATTAAACATTTTAAACTTAAAAAAATCGCATAAACCGCTACGTTTTATGGTCAATTTACCCCCGCATAAAAGGGGGGTTGGACTGTGAAATCGGTTTGGTAGATTTCGAGAAAAGTTACTCCCCGTTTAAAGTTTTCATGTAATGTCGTTTACTCTCTACTACCTGTCCGTTAAGAAACGGACATTAAAATTGCTATAACTTTTTTATATTCGACATATTTTTTCATAATTGTTTTGGGAAAGTAATATAATGATAATAAGGAAATACAGTTTTAAAGCAAAAAAAGAAAAAATCGATTTTTTAAAAATTCCTAAACCAGAAAGTCCCCTTAAATCTTTGCACTATTTTCACTAAATGTTTGCAAGTAAATTTTTCAAAGTTTGCAAGTATGTAAATTCTTTTATAAAATTTTAGGAAAGTTTTGGTGCTGGTTGTAGAATTAATCATAGTCAAATATGGTTTCATTGCAGACTTTGACACTCTCAATTTTCGCGATTTTTGTTAAGAAAGTTTAAAAAAAAATAAAATTAATGGTAATAGTATTAAGTATCTGTAACTATTATTTTATTATATTGAGAAGGAAAATTGATATTACTCAGACATTTAATTATTAATGTAAATCTTCAAAAATATGCTCAAAATTAACCTCACTTTTACTCCCTATTTTATTGTTAAATTCACGATTTACTCACTTTTTTTTTCAATCAAATTCACTTTTTCACTATTTTTTAACTCTAAGTACCACTGGCGGCCCTGGATAATTGGAGCCCACTCACAGCTCTGCCTGACCTGCGCAGGCAGTAATTGGAGTAAGAGAGAAAGTCCATTAGAGTGAAAGAGACAGTAAATTCAAATTTGTGTTGCTGCCTACTAGCTGTGAGGTGCGCCATTAAGGTGCATTCAGACCTCTGCAAGCTGTCTGCCTGCGCAGCCAGAAGCAATAAGAGTAAGGGTGCAGGGGTGTTAATAAATTTGAATTTCCTTACTCTTTTACAATCTTATTAAGTTACCATGGCAAACTGCTAGACAGACAGACAGACTGCAGAGGTCTCTGAACGCTCCATAAGTTGAATTTCTACTAAATAAATATTCGAACTCATGTACATTCCGATGAATTAGAATTCTATCAAAAAGATTTTCGGCAATAATCAGATTCTATTTAATTACGCTTCTGTAAAATTACCGATTCTACGATAAAACGATTCGTAATTATACTTATCTACTAAAATGATATTCTAGGTAATAAAATTCTATTAAATAACATTTTTAACAAGCATTGTTTAGCGTCTTTTCATGCGCCCCATTAATATTATATACAAAAATAAATACCATTAAATTAATATTAATGATAATAATTAAATTTTTCTTTGCAACTGTAAAGCATTTTTTTATCAATATCGTCTCACTTACCAGCCAGCGTCAGCAGATTAAAACAGTTGAAACTCTTTGCCTGAGTTTCAAACAGGAAGGAAGAGTAAGGAGACCGAACTCTGCTTCTAGAAAAATATCTGAACAAACATGCACGAAAAGTGCCAGATCCCACTGCATTCTATTAGACTCCAAATAATTTGATCTTGCCGCATTGAACTAAAGTTCAGCAGTGTGTTGACAGATGTAAAGTTTGGTTATGTGTTAGGTAACAATATTACAGTGTTATACGGATGGAAGAGAATAATATATTTTAGTCTCTTTATTCCAGTGGGATGTTTTACATCCTGGAAAACAGACACATTTTTTAAATAACATAAATAACTAAAACCAAACTAAAACGGAACCTAAAATCACATGTATCACATCCACTAAAAGGACACGGATAAATGTAAACATCATATCTCACTAGCACAGTTGTTACGACAAAACAGAGACTAGAACAAGGCTACTGCGCAATGATCACACTTATTTGGTGGGTCGACCAGGCGGCCGTATTCTCGCAAGCCTTCGACAATTATCGTATGCGTTAAAATGTCGAATGGTTAATGTGGGATGCGACTTCAAAAGTATATTCTCGTCGACCATTCGTGATAGGTTGTCGGGAAATTTCCGTGTGCGACATTTATACAGCGTTGCCGTCGTTTCCAAAATATTTAAATACCCAATAAGAATTAAGGTAGAAGAGAATTTGGACATATAGAAAAAACACAAAGAAGAATTAAAAATAAGAATATTAATTTTTCTATTTTAAAAAAGTTGCATTTTTTACAATTTCATAACATTTCTATTTTTTTAAGGAATTTAATGGAACAATTTTATTACTCAGATTTTTGAAGAAAGAACTTTAAAAATTAAAATTATTCTAATAAAATAGTTAAATTTTGCAATACATACGAATGATGGCAGAATATATTAAATTATTTAAAAAATTTTTTTAGTGTCTATGAATAAAAAAAATACATTGGGAAGATGCGTAGTTAAAGTTTTTATGTTACGTAGTGTGCATCAATGCGGTCAATTAGATTATGTGAAATTGTTTTATTAGTAATTTATTTGTACTATTGAGCGAATGATCATGTTCCGTTTACATGAAAATAATTAAATAAACGAGTAATAAAAATTCTTCATAACAAAATTCAATTAATTTCAAATTTTTTTTTTTAATTACGTAAAATCTTATGGGAAAAAAATATTTATTATTTTTAAAAAAAGGTACTGATGTTTTCATATAACTTTAAAAATTAAATTAATTTCTTAAATAAATGTAACTATAAAAATTTTTTTATGTAATACCTCGCTTTTTCTTTATTTTCTAAAAAATTTACATTTCAGTTTTAATTAAAATTTGTACCTAATAGAACACAATGGACCTTTATGTATAACCTTTTTTTTTCTAGATCTATGAAAACTTTTCAATTTTATTAAAGCAGTTGCGATATTAAGATATAGAAATAATGCAAATTATTTCCTTATGAAAATTAAGAATTTTCTACAAAAATGAAACAGGAATATGCAATCAAGGAAAATACCTGCATATTTTCAATTTTGTCAAAAAATATAAAAAACAAAAAACCAAAGCATATACACAAAAACTAACTTAAAAGTGTTAACAGATAGCTGCTAAGCAATATTAATTGAAAATTTATATTATATATTATTTTTTACAAAAATAACAAAAACATTTTGAATTTTTTATTATAATTGATACTTATTAAAATCGCTTTAAAAGATAATTTGAAAAAATTTTTTACATAAACTTTTATTTCAGTATAAGATTACGTTAAATTTTTAAATTTATACCATTTAGGTTATATTGTATAGTTTTTTCTTACTTTAGCATAATCGGTTTATGCACACTAATACTACCTTGCTGTATTATATTTCGTTTATTATAATTTACTGACACACAACCTTATTTCTCACTAGCATTACGTATGGCGACTTTACATCTCGAGTGGTCACTACCCACTCGAGATGAACCATTCGGAAAAATTGTCGCACACGACATGAAATCTCGTATGCGACACGCGTTCGAGAGATAGGTTTTTCTATCTCGCCACTGGTCGTCTGTCGCATGCGACATCTAGGGTCATCGGATTCGAGAATAACGGCCCCAGAACGCAGCGAACCTGGCATTTATTCGTTGCACCATTTCTCTGACATTTTCAAAGCTGCTATCTACACAGAGTTAGGTCTCCTTATGGCATGGTCACACCCTCGGGCTGCCTGCCTGCCCTGCGCAGGGGGCAAGCCGCCACGAGAGTAAGAGGAGAGGAGACGGAATAATTTAAATTGTATGACTACTCTTACCTCTTATGTATTGTCCATAACGACCTGCAGGCAGGCAGCCAGGGCAGCCCGAGCTGTGACCGTTCCATAAGTTTTGCCTTGAAGATAGTGATGACTTTACCCTAAAAAGCTGTGAGAGCGCCTTTAAGCTTTCAAAAGTCTAGTAACGTTTGAGTAACAATTTTGGGGGATTTTAATATTTCTGTGGTTATGTCCAAAGCTGGGGCGTCCCTTTTACCTGAAATGGAGGCTGCACTGAACATAACGAGACGCGGCTGCAACGAGTGTTTGGTGTTATAATTTTCTCTCTTGTTTTGTAAATTATCGTTCTAATATTGTGTTAATATGCTTTATCCAAAAAATGGACCAAAACCCTTGGAGGCTGAGGATTGGGTGAGAAAATTCATGGTCCACAAACGCCACCATAGAATAAAATTGCCCAGTTGAACAAGAAGAGACGCGTATTAATCAAGTGATTAATTGAGAAAAGGAAGAAGGACTACGAGAACAAAAGCTATTGAATTTAAGTCCAGTGCAATTTCATGAGAAAAAAATTCAATAACCAGGTTACCTAAGAGGCAGTCGAAAACAAAATTCAACAAATTCTCCAGCATCGAAAGTTTCTGTGGATACAAATCATAAACTCACCGAATATTTATACCGTACGAAGGAGTGTTCGATAAATGTTAAAAACAACCCGTTTTAGAGGAGAAACAGAGAAGCCTTGAGAATAAAATTATATCCGGTTGTGAAGATGGCTTAGAGGTGAGAGGGGGAAAGTGAACTTTATGTTTTTAGAATCCTTTCTCTATGCTTAGTAAACTTTTTTATTCTTAGTATTCTAAAGTTAATTCTCAATTCGAATATATAGTGATCTATTGTATATTCTATTTTTCTCTAATTCCAATTACAGTTGTTTGGTTAATAGATTACTTAAACTGGTTAAAATATTCTCTTATTTTTAATAAATCAAAATTTTATATGATCCCTCTCAGTGAGTTCAATTTTATATTCTAAAATTTTAATAAAAATTCTTTTCATAAAGCATTTAATTATTTTTAATACAATTTTTAATAAAATTTTATTGTAATACATAATTAAGTTCTTTTCTAAATTTGTAATACATTTTTCGAAAACAATTAAATTAATAATTTCACGAAAGAAATCAATTTTTTTCTTAATTCGTTATGAAGAATTTCAAAAAATTCCAATTTCTTTTATAAAAGTATCAATTTTTCAAATAAATTCAATTTTTTTTACTTTTTAATAATTTCTTTCAAAGCAATTTTAATTATATTCATAAATGGTAAAATTCTTTGCAAAAATTCAATTAGAGTCAGATAGGATAAATAAAAACTGTTAGTTATTTCAGTTAAATAAATAACTTAAAATTAAATACGATCCTTAAACCTTCTGTAGATAACTCCTAACAGGTTCTAAGCATTTTTCCATTTTTCGTTTATCATAATTAGCAATTAGTATATGGGTAAGGACTCCGTCAGAAATTATGCGATTTGCATGGGGTCTTTGGATTAGGCTGCAATTTGGTGAAATTGTAGTATTGGATACTAGAAAATTAGTGTGCCAAAAAGTTTTTGAAAATTTTGGAATATTTGTTGTAAGGTTACGCCATTTTGAATTTTTTTGTTATACTTTTCTTAAATTTTAATATTTAACGAAAAGTGTTTGATGAAATTTAATAAAATTTGGAAGGCTTATACTTGGGGACATCATGTTTCTTCTGACTTATCACATAAAAATAAACAAAAAAAAAAAATTTTTTTGCCCAAAAAAAGTCAAAAAAATTTTTTGAATACCGTTTGGCCTTCGAGCGGGACCGATTTTTGGATTTTCTTGTCAATTAATAAAATATTCCTTATAATTGACCTTTCATTTAAAAAAAGAAAATCGATGGAGACTCAAATAAGTTTTTCGAAGATATTGCAATTTTTGTGGAAGCTGCCGACCACGTTTCTGTGTCAGCGAGGTAGTGTGTGCCAGGGATTCCCTAATTCTTACACTTTACTGGTTCAAAAATGTCTTGAAACCTACAAATTTTAATTCCGATTTTGATGTTCTTGGTCTTAAATAAAAGGCAGTTAATTTTTCTAAGAGTTTCCCCGAAAACTGTTGTTTCAATTAATTATATTGTTTATATATTTCTTTGTTACTCAAAGTAAACAATTTACAAGAATTTTGAAAAAAAATCGTATTTATTTTTTATTTTTTAATTCCTCATGATACGAAATCTATTTAAATTAGTCTAGTATGACCACCAAAAAATAATAATGCATAATTTTCAATTTATTTTAATAATTTCGTTATATTAATAAATAGATAATTCTGGTTCTTCTTAAATAAAAAATTATATTTTTTACAGATTTAAATTTATGGTTTATTTAAATAATTTATGGCTATTTTGTTAAAAAATAATTTTAAAATTAATAATTATCATGTGTCTGTATAAAAACAAATTTATTAAAAAAATTGTATTTTTTAGAGGACAAATTTATGCATATATAAATAAAGATATAAGTAAGTAATAAAAAAATTGGATTAATTAATTTTTAATTTATATTTTATATAAATCTAATTGTTATTAACCAATGATAATTATTAATTTTAAAAATTATTTTTTAACAATAATAATAGCCATAAATTATTTAAATAAAACATAAATTTATCTGGTAAAAAATATAATCTTTTTTTAGAAGAACCAGAGTTATCTATTCATTAATTTAACGAAAATATTTAAAGTAAATTGAATTATGCGATTAATATTTTTGGGTGATCATACTATACTAATTTAAATTGATTTTCGATCATGAGGACTTTGGAAAAATAAAAAAATAAACACGATTTTTTTCAAAATTCTTGTAAAATTGTTTACTATGAGTGATCAAGATATATAGAAACAATTTAATAATTGAAACAACAGTTTCGGGGAACCTCTTAGAGAAAAATGTAATCTACTTTTATTTAAGACCAAAGGATCATCAAAAAACGGATTATTATTTGTAGGATTCTAGACAATTTGGAACAGTAAAGTGTATAGGGGGGGGGGGGGGGAATTTTTTCAGGATTCCAGGGCACTCACACATCGCTGACACTGAAACGATGGTCGCGCGGCTTCCACAAAAATTGCAATATCTCGAAAAACTTATTTTTTTTTGAGTCTCCATCCGATTATTCTTTTTTTAAATGACAAGGTGAAATTATAAGGAATATTTTATTAATTGACTAAGAAAATCCAACAGATCGGTCCCGCTCGGGCCAACCAGAAAATCGGTTTCAAATAGTTTTTTTTTACTTTTTTTTGGGCATAAAAATTTTTTTTTTTTACTTTTTTTGGTGCAAAAGAAAATTTTTTTTTTTAACTTTTTTTGGGCAAAAAAATTATTTTTTGTTTTTTTTATGTTGATAGTCAGTAAAGGAAACATGGATGTCAAGTTATATAAGCCTTTCCAAATTTTAGTAAATTTCATCAAAAACTTTCGGAAATATTAATATTTAAGAAATTTATATCAAAAAAATTCAATATGGCGTAACTTTAACAAATTTCAAAATTTTCAAAAACTTTTTGGCACTCTTGTTTCTAGTATCCAATACTACAATTTCACCAAATTGCAGGTCCCTAATCCAAAGACCCCATGCAAATCGCATATTTTTCCTGACGGAGTCTTACCCATATAACAAAAATATTTCCTTCTGCATAAAAAATTGATTAATCAAAGGAAGACACCCTTTCAATTTTTTTGACTCGCTATTTGTTTTTAGAACCAAAACTAAAAACTTAAAAAATATTGTAATAAAATTTATAATTACACTACCGGCAGAAATTGTCGGTACGAACGACGAGCGAGCTACGAAAAGTTGCTGCCGAAATTAAATTTAACATTTTTTATTATTGAAAACTGATAGAAAACTTGGGTTCTTGGATCGTTTGAAAAGCCAATTAAATTCTGCGTCGTTTGATATATAAATGGGAAAATTATTTGATATTTTTGGAAAGTAGATTTTATCACCTAAAAGGGATTTTGAAAAAAAAATTGATTAATTTGTCTATTTTTGTGCACCATGTTTGTTGTTGGCTGCACATTCTTGAAAAAATTTGGAGAAAAATTTTAAACTCTAGCAAACTTAATCCTTTAAGTCTCAGCTTTTTTTTCTGAGCCTTGAAAATTGAAAATCCGTTCAGTAGTTTTTTGATTATCTAAAGAAATAATACCGTGCATATTGTTTTATAATTTAGGCGGTTGATATACAAATTATTGCACTCTCGCTGCTCACCTGGTTCGTTGCCGGCAGGGCCCCGAATAAGCAGGCATTATAGAGTTAGGGGTCATATTGAGTGCCCATTTTAAGTTTTTTGTAATTTTAGATTTAATATTCATTATTAAAAATTTTATAATTGTTAAAGTTAATTATTATATACTTAAATAAGTTATCATTTTACAAACTTTCATGATCAATGATTCGTTTTATTTGTGATAAAAGTTAAGATAAGAAAAGTCAATATGAACCCTTACTCTTATATGCCGCTTATTAGGCCCTGCCGCAACGAACCAGGTGAGCTGCGATGAGGTGCAATAAGTGTGTATCACCGCCTAATTTATTAAAACAACATGCTAGGATATTTCTTTAGAATTTTCAAAAAAATACTGAACGGATTTTTCAATTTTCAAGGCTCAAATAAAAGCTGAGACTTTATAGATTAAGTTGCTAGAGTTTAAATTTTTTCTCTAAAATTTTTCGAGAATGTGCAGGCCGCCACACAAACATTGGTTGACACAAAAAAACAGACAAATTAATCAATTTTTTTTTCAAAAATTTTTAGGTGATAAAAATCTCCTCAAAAATATCAAATTATTTTCATTTATATATTCAAACGACGCGGAATTTAATTGGCTTTCCAAACGATCCAAGAACCAAGTTTCTATCATTTACTTTGTTAGCAAATAATAAAATATTGTTAATTTAAATTCGGCAGCAACTTTTCGTAGCTCGCCCGTCGTTACGTACCGACAATTTCTGCCGGTAGTGTATTTCCTTATTGTACCTAGAACAAATATCATCTTTGATTTTACCAATTTGCAAACTTTAATTAAAAATAGAGGACTGTTTATTATTTACCCCTATAAACTGGAAAACTTCGGGGTAAATAGAAACAGCAAAAATTTCAATAATATTTCTGATTTCATAAATGAAAAACTTATTTTGATCAAACTACAATAACAACTATAATAAGAGATTAATAGGATGGAACAAACCTTTATTTGTGAAATGTGTTTCAACTTTCGGGAATAGTTTATTTTTAAACTTATTTAATGCATATATTATTTATTTTATAACTAACATGCCATTTTTTATGTAATTCTTTGTATCACTTTATCATTTTCATACTTGAAAATTGATTTTTTTTTTAATTTGGTAAGAAATAATCAACTGTTTCTGATAACCTAGAATTTTTTGTTTTTTGGAGTTGATTTTTGTTTGTAGTATTTATAAGAGTTAATTATAAATTTTAGCATGGAATTGTAGAACATGAATAACATTTCTCCTATTGCATAAGTAATTAAAAATCAATGAAGACCCACTGTTTCACTTTTTTTGTACTGGCAGTGTTGGAATAAACATCTAAACAAGATGCCAGTCAAAAAGTGCAAGAGTGCCTTCTTTGATTTTCAATTAATTATTTATGCAATGGGAAAATATTTTTGTATTTTATGATGCTAATTAACGTACGGGTAAAATAGGAAAAACCATTTAGAACCCATTTAAAATTTTTTTTATTTCAACTTGAAATAAAAAACAGTTTTGATTTATTGCGATTTAATAATAACCATATTTTTTACTATTTCGCATAAGATTGTTCCACGGAAGTGAAATCGTATCTCATTACACAAGAAAATCCGGAAGTGATCCGATTTAAAAGAAAAAAACTTATGTCATTGGTGGAATTTAGCGAAATCTTGTTTCTATTATACCCTAACTTGACCCCTGTTCTAAAGAAATCAATGTTTATTATAAATTATTTTTTTAGGTTAGTTCATTCTCTGGTAAGGGAAGTGGAATTGTACACCGACACGAGAATTCACAAATGGAGAATTTTATAATCGAATATCTTGGTGATTTAATTGATCAAGTCGAAGCGAAAAAAAGCGCGGAGGAGTCATTTATTCTCAGGATCACAATACTGGTTGCTATATGTATTATTTTCAAACTTCGTCAGTCAACAGTATTGAGTGAGTTTCTTTTTCTTATTTATATTTTCATTTAATGGCTAAGTACTTTAAATACAAGATATTATTAAGTGCTAACAATGAATATTTAAATTATGCTTCAATAAGATTAAATATTGACAGTTTTATTTCCAAATGCGAAATAATATATTGAGGAATAATTTTGTAAAACAGACTTTTCTTTTTTTAACCTATTTTTGAAATTTGAATAATAATTTAAACAAAATATTTACCTATTTTAACTTTAAAATGAATTCAAGTATGAACTTTTTTTGAAAAGTTGGTAACTTATTTAAGTTATTAATAATAAAATTATTAATTAGTATTTTATATAGTACCTAAATTAATAATAAACTTAATTTAAACTTGAATGGAAATACTGAAAATGTGTGGGGTTAATTTATAAGTTGTTAATGAAAAAGTTATTCATTAATTTTTTTAATAGTAAATTAATACTGCCGTCCTGATTTAAAACCACCATAACTACACTTTAGGATGTTTCGAGTTATTTTAACAAAATAAGTTTTTTTTATTTATATCTTCTTTTAACATAATGTTTATTTAAAAGGTTAATGGTGCTTCTTTACTAAGTCGTGGTACGCTGAATTTTATTATGCAAAAAAAATTTAAAATTTTTCATTGGAAATATGCAAAACCTGTAGTTATGCTAAGTTATTTAAATGAAAAATCGCCGGCGTCGTATCCCTTACAAAAAAGCTTAACTACGCAGTGACGCTTTTTAGTCAGGAGAACAGCTCAACACTTATACTTAAACACTTAAGGGAGTTTAGTTTTGAAAAAATGGAATTAAAGTTGTACATTTTTTTTTATTTTGTGTAATTAAAATGCGCTCTTTTTAATTTCTAACAGGAAAAAAAGAAAAAACCTGTAGAAGGTAATGAATAACATAATTTTGATTAACAAATAAATTAAAATTTTCATTAAATTCCCTGTTCTCCTTTTTAATATTAATTAAATGATTAATTTTTAAATCCTTAACCATTTTTTAAAAATCCCATTCAAAGATTAAAATGTTTAAATATCTACTATTGATTCTATTTTGAGGAGATGTGTGTAATATTTTTAAAAGTAAGCAGTTTATCTTTATGTTCTTTAATAATTAATTAATTAACATATTAATTACTATTATTATGCAAGTTACAAAAACTTATTTTCAAATATGAATTTTTGAACAATTTCAAATTCAATCTTTAAAAAAAATTCAATTCTTAACTAATTTACTAATTCAATTATTCTTGTTTATTATTTTCAAAATTTTATCGCAAAAATTCAATTAATTTTTTTAAAAAGCCAAATCTTTGCAAAACATTTAATTGGTTTTAAAAAATTGAATTATTGCTAATAACATAATAATTATTGAAACTAAAATAAAAAACTATTTAAAAAAATTTTTTCACTTAATTAACCTTAAAAAATTTTATTAAATAATAAAAATTGTTAAAAATAGCTATATTTATTAGTTAACATATTTTATTATTTAATAAAAAAAATATATTGAAACTGAAGAAACTTCTTGTTTCAATTAAGTGAATGTAGATGTGCTTTTTTTTAAGGATAAGTGTTGTAGATTTTGATCTGTGATTTTCATGAGATTCCTGACGTAGAAACACACTATGTACTTAGGCCACAGTCCATAAGGAAAGTAGTCTATACAAAGCTCGAGTTCCTGATCTCAAAAAGCATAACTACGTTGATAGGCCTTTTTATCAGGAATTCACTGGTTGGACGACCCGTAATCATCACAAACTGTAGTTTGGCCTACCTTAATATCAGGATTCAACGGAAATCGGATGTAGATAGTGCTTTTTAGTTAAAAATTTAATTCCTAATTTATACTTCGAAAATTAATTAAGATTAATAATTCTAATTAGCATAGAAAAAATTCGTCTTTTTTTTATGGAATCCAACGGTATAAAAAACTCATTTTTGATAAAAAGTGTTAGTTATGGTGTTTTTAAATCAGGACGGCAGAATAGTATATGTACTGCCGAAACAAGTACGATTGTGTAAAGAAAAATAATAAAAATACGTTATTTATTATTATGATATTTTCTGAGCACTTTCTTTACATTCTCGAAGCTTTCTTATAAGACAGTTTTCGAAACTAATGCAGCTTACATATTTGTGATTTTCTATTGTTTTCCGTAAATTATAATATTTAAGTTTTCTGGCACTCTATTTTTATTATCTTTTTCTATTCGGACGAAGCTTATGAATTTTAGAACAATCGCCAAAATTAAAATTTCTTTTGGCAATCTACACAAAAAAAATTTAAAAAAAAAATATTTTTTTCATATTCTTATTTTTTATAATTATTACTAAGTAAATCAAGTGTTAGAAAATGAATCAAGTTTCTCTAAAAGAAATCTCAGAAATACTTTATAGTTTTATCATTTGTTTATTTAATAAATTCTTTTGTTAAAAAATTTAACAATTTTGCGGTGTCATATCAAGAGTGGGTAATATCTTGAATTATTTTTTCTATTTTGCATTTGTTCAAACTTTAGTTAGTACAATTTTTTTTTCCTCTGTTTTTCTCTGTTGTTATTTGTTATTTTTTTTGTCTCAGGGTTGACTCGAACGATTTGGGAAATCAGGAAAACATCAGGAAATTTTATCCAAAGGGTTGAAAAAAATATTAAATTTTTAAAATTACTACAAAAATTCTAACTTTTGAAGTCTAAAAATTATTTTGAAGCTTTTCCTAATCTTTAGAAGATTTTCCTAATCACATTAATTCAATTTTAGAATAATTTTCTAAAAAGTTCTTAATTATAAAATTTTCACAAAGTTTAGAACATTGGAAATAAATTAAAAATTTTGTATATTTAAATATTTTTAAAAAAATTATTATACAAAAAAGAAAAATAATTAAAATTGAATAGGTACTTAGTTACACATTAACTTTCAAAAACATTTGAAATATAATTATATATTTATCTTAGAAATGTTTATACACGGAAAAAAAGTACGTGAAATTTCCATTGACTTGACTTTTGTATACGAGACAAAATACTAGAAACAGTCGTTAGTACTGTTTGCATGAGTGTTTCAAAAGCAGTCTATGAAAATTTCTAGTACCTTGCTTGAGAATTTCACTTGACTTTCAATAAAAATTGTATTTTTCTGTAAAATAAAAAATATAATTTCCACTTGTTCACAGTTTTTTTTTGAAATTCACTCATTCATTCACATATATGCGAAATTAATCACACAAACAAAGAACCATTATTATTGTATCACTTTTCGACGTTTATCAACATTTATGAACTAAACTATAACACACCACCTATATTCGCATATAACTTTAATATAAACACACATTTAACACATATAAAGTACGTATCGAAATTGTTCTTATTTTGGTGATATTTTTTTCGACTTGAGAGACATGCTGTTTCGCTGAAAACTGAAGGATTTACATAAACATTCTGTTTTGTGAGAAACACAAAAAAAAATTATTTTTTTGAAAGTCCAATTCATGAAGACAAATATATATTAACACTTTGTTTTTCATAAAATAATAGTATTATATATTCACACTCTAAAATAACCACAAATGGAATTAGACGATCAGCTGTCATTTACCTTGGATTAGGAACGCACACTGCGCATGGAGACTCTACAGAAAATTTTCAAGACGCAGTCAATTAATCTTTCTCGTACTTTATTAAAACTGAACTAATGACTTTTGGTTTTTAAATTTATAAAACACTGTGACCCATATATGGTACTAGAATAATTCTAGGACTTTCTTATATTTCCTAAAAAAAAAGTCTATGTTACAGCCTTGTACTTTTGGTATCCTATCCAAAAGTCAAGCACTTTCAATGAATGATTCACGTACTTTTTTTTTCCGTGTATTTAAAACACTTGCCAATTTGGATCAAAAATTAAATTCCATTATTTTGAAACTAACATTTTGCACTTATCTATTATTTTATTATAAAAAAATTATAAACGGATAAAAAGAGATGTTCTTATTGTTTTGTTAGAATACTTCATGTGTGTTTAAAGACAGATTTTCAAGATCAGAAGTCGTTTTTCGGGCCTACATTTTAGTAGAAAAATCTAAAACTATTTCAAATTATTGAAATTCTCTTAAATTTTTATCAACTTAAAATTTCTGAATGTTCAAATAATTTGAATTTTATTTATTTCGTTGAGCAAATTAAATTTTACTTACTTATTAAGTTTCTTAATTAGTTATTGTTGCTTATGTACTTCAAAAATTTGAATAAAATTCTTCGCACGGATTTAATTATTTTCATAAATAATAACATTCTGTGGAAGGATTCAAATTACTTTTTATAAACACAGAAAATTTTTTTCTTTTGAGGAAATTTTAATTATTATCAATCCTTTATAATAATAAATTGAATTAATCAAAATTTTAATTTTAATTATGAAAGAGACAAGATTATTTTTAAAAATTGAAATAAAATCTGTTTAATTGTAATTATATATTTAACATAAATTCTATTATTTGTGCCAATTTTTAATTAAAATTATTGATAAAACATCAAAAAAAATGTTAAAGAAACTTGTCCAAAAGAATTTAATTGTTCATAAAAAACTCTAATAATAAATTATTGAAGTCCATTTGTAGATTTATTTATTTTCAAAATTCAAATAAATTTAAATAAATAGTAGATATCTTTTTTTTGCACACAATTGAATTTTTCTAAACAAGTAATTAAAACTTTAGGGATATAAGCGGAAATTCTTATTTTTTTTAAATTAATTGGTTTTTTTTCTTTTTTTTTTTTTTTTTTTAAGAATTTTATTGGAATTTTTTTATATGGATCGCCAGAGGAAAAGTAAAAATTAGGTCTTGATTTTTATGGCAACCCTGTGTCTTCTCCTGCATTATATTTCCTGCTTTTTTTATTAGGTTTCTCTTTCTCTTTTTGCCTTTTCCTCTTGCTTCCATTGAATTTATTATCTATTTTCCAGTTTTTTTAATTTGTTTTGCATTTATTTCTCAATTTTTTTGTATAGGAACAATTTTTATTTGTTGTTTTTTCGTTTGCTGTTCATTACAACATTTTTTTAATATGTGCTTTATCGTTCATTTATTTTAATTTCTTTTTCGCTAGTTTTGAATCTGTAAGTTTCATTTTAGTTGCACTTTTAATCTACATAGTTTGTAGCTATTAGTTTTAGGAAAAATAATTTAGTGAATATCCTCAATAGATTTTCCCACTTGTTTTAGTGTCGACGCAACAGAAGAAATCTGATAAACTGGGACGATTAGTGAATCATTCTCGTAATAGTAATTTTGTAACTCGAATAGTTGAGGTGAAGTCAATTCCACATTTTGATCTCATAGCTAAGGATGATAGTGCAAAGGGAGTTGAGGTGACATACGATTAAGGGGACAGGAGTAAGGAAATCAATTCGATATAATCCTTGGTTGGCCTTATAACCAAAAACGCAGCTATGTAGTATTTATATAATTAAAAAAAAATAGAATTTCGTTTTTCTAAAACAAAAAGAAACAAAAAAATATTTAGCAAAATTTTTTTAATAATTTTAAACTTAATATTTTCTTTTTATAATCTTAAATAAACATATATAATATTAAAAATCTTTGGAAAAAAATTTATGAAATATTAAGTGCAACTGTAACAGATCAACTTGGAACTGAATTTCTTTTATTCTCTCCGTTCTGGACTTTTTGTAAAATTTATTTACATTTTAAACAGAATGAAACTGAACTAATTATAATAAATTTTATCTTCTTAAGTAAATAAGTAACAATTCATTTTTCAATGTGAATAAACAATTCATTAACTGAAATAAATTGTTTTTTATTTAACTTTTCGTGGTCTAATTTTTTGAATAATATTTTTTTTGAATTTGCAAGTAACAATCGTTAAAAAGGGTAAATATTGTTTTTGTTTACTATTAAACATCGTTTTTTCTTTTTTTATTTGAAATTGGACCAATTTCTTTTGTATTTTAATTGAATACTGAAAAATGAAATGTTAGTCCCAACTACAGTAGAGAACTCAATTATCCCGGACTAATGGATGACAGGCACTCGTCCGGTTAATCGAGGGTAAAGAACGAATTAAACAAATTTTTGATTCATAATTTTATGTGATTTTATTTGCATATGTCTTAAAATAAGACTGAAACAAACTAAACTTTTTAAGTCCAATAATAATTAAAAATTTAGTTAGAAATATTTCAAAATATTTACCATGAACATTTTCTTTAAATAATAAAAACACTTTAAAAACGTAACATTTCGTGTAAAAATTAACGTTTTTTGAATTTTTAATAGTTGCAGTTAGCGGGATTGAGACCTTATAAACTTTTATATTATAAAAAAAATTTATAATTTTAAATTTGTTACGGATAATCGAATATCAGGAGTCTCTACTGTACATAATTACACAATTATATTAGTATAACACGATTTTTGAAAGTGAATATCCACAAGAAGTATTGCTGCGTGTAGTTATTTCGCTCAAACGAAATTTAGTATAATGTATTATAACGATATATTCGCGATCTCTGTATATGTACCATACTATAGAGAAACAAAAAATTATTAAATATTTTTTTTAGATGCACAATTTTCTAATTAATCGAGGTTGAGTGATTTTTTTCTAAATTATAAAAATTACGTTTAAGGTCATTTTATTCAGTGTTCAGTTTTTCCATAGTCTATAAGTATATGGGGCACGCGTATCACTGAATAACATAATCTTAATGCATTTTCGAACTCTAAAATGATGAAGGAATTAATTGCAATAGAACTAAAAAGAAACAAGCCAATGGTTACCAATGTATTTTCCTATAGATTAAAAAGTTTAGATTAGTTATTTTTCGTATCAAGGGAGAAAAATAGGTGATTGAGCCGATAGCGACATGATGAGGGACCGACGGGGGACACAATTTTGTGCCCGAGGCACAAAATTAGTTATTTGTTAAATTTTTGTTATTAGTTGTTTTTAATAATGTTCCCAACTCTTGATAATTAGGAAGAGGCATATTTATAATAAATTAGTATTATTGTTGGTGGCGTGCCACCCTTCTGGTGGGAAGCCATAAAAATGTTTAACCATATAAATCACGGTGCTTTTTATAAACCGATTTAAACTAAAAGGTTCAGGCACTTGGAATTTTATTTCTTGATTTCGATTCTAGATCATAAGTAAATCGTTTTCCAAGAAAAACGAAAATCTTCTGTGAAGCCGTTTTTTATAACCAAGTTGATTTGAAAATTTAAAATAACGAATATTCAGCTTTTCTTCAAGAAATAAAATTAAAGAATGAATTTCGCAGTAAAAACTTGTAGATATGACGGATTTCCCACGTCAAGTGACCTGGTCAAAAATTTTACATGTTTATAGTTTTTTTTTAATTAATTTAACATTTAATACACTTTTTTAAAAAAGGACGTCTATATTTTCTTATTCCGTTGCTACACATGATCTAAATCAAGTCAAACTTATCTTATATGTCCACCAGAATAATTAATAAACCATAAATTTAATTTATTTTAATTGTTATAAACAAATATACAACAGCCCAAACAAGGCGCAGGGGCGGTGGATTGCAGAAGTATAGGTTTATTTTGACCAATTAAATAGTTCTTGTCCCACTTTTTTTGGTTTACCTATACATTTTTTAGGAAAAAAACCTTAACTTTACGATAAAAATTTTGTTTAAAAAAATAAAAAAACTTAGCTTTTTCCCGTTTATGTTGCTATGCTCGTGTTTCTCTTTCCCTCTTTCGTGTTAGATTTTCCCTTTTGATAAAAAATTGAAATTATATTTTTTAATATAGTTTTTTCACAAAAAAAAAAATTTTTTTTTCTCCCTAAATTTGTTTATCACTATTAGAAATTGATTAAAAAACAAACAGAAAAACCCAAAATAGGAAACGCTCTTTTCGTTTTGTTTTAAGGAATACTACAAACTTTTGTTCAAATATTCCATATATGACCAAAAATCTTAAACTTTGACCCCCTCGAATTTTTATTAATTTGTTCTAAATATAATTAATAATATTTGATATTCTTAATTGTAACCTAATAGGTCTACTGTTTATGCAAACTTTTTACCTAATCCCAAAACATTTCAAATTTGGACCTGTGGTCACTTGACGTGGAACCAGTCAAATATTAAAAGCAGCAATTTTTTCTAGGTTATTGAGTTGTGTTGTGCTAGTTTTTAAATCTGATAGCAGATCATAGGACGTATAAGAAATAGACTACGCGAGTTCCATGTATTTCCCATTGAAAGGAGCAAGCCAGTTGGTATGAAAGGAGATAGGGTTTTGAACACGTAAGAACTCTCTTATTTCACCCTCACTTCCAAAGCATGCTGTTGTTAACAGGAACGAGTCCTGGACAAACAGGTTCCTGTGCTCTATCCGTCTCAGGTCAAAAGGCATTTGTTATCTGTCACTTTATATACTACAAGCTGAATTACAGTCCTCTTGCGCAGTCTATTCTTATAGTCTATTCGTAGCAGATTCAATAATCAGCGACCTTAAATCTCCCGGTGAATCAAGATTCAAAGAAGTGTAATCAGTTTTAAAAATGTTTACTAAATTACATAAAATTTTGACGTTTTGTGAGGTTAGAAAAAATCCTGACTTGATGGAGCAAATCTGACTTTCGGATTCGTGTTCAGTGCATCAAAATAAATGGGAGTATTGATAATTATTGTGCTTTTAAATATTAATTTAGTTTCCTCTTTCACAATTTAAGTAGGAGAAAGGAGACTGGGAATAAACCTGCTCACAAGCGATTTGGACGCTAAAACCTCAGCTTAAGATGGAGATTTACTGTAAATAGTACTAAACATTCATTTTTATGTTAAAAGAAATTTTGTTAAGTTTCATGAATATCAACATTGAATTAAAGGCCATCATAGGGTTATTAGAGTTTTATCATATTAAAACATTTTTTCTAAATGTAAAACTAAACATGAATTAATCAAAAACTTTATTTTTTAGTAGAAATCATAAGCTTTCAAATCATATAAATTACCTTGGATTCAGAGAGTAATTTACCTAGATTTTTACCGATCTGACAAAAAACGTGGGTGGGTTTACCTCAGGTCTCCATTCTGATTATAGCGCTACGTTTTTGGTTTTACAAAAATGTGTGTGGATTTTTTTAAATGAGTCGAAAATGCAACAATTGGCTTAAACAAAAATTTCAAATGTCATTTTGGTCTTCTTACATTGTAATAGACGTAATATTTTTTAAAAAATTATTATTTCCATTGATGAAATTGAAAATTCTTTAAAATTATGATTTCCATTAAAATTGAAATTATACAATAATAAAAGGAAAAAATAATTGTTTTCGTTTTATGGGGAAATAAATATTGCTTTGGAATGATTCGAGTACCTATATTGAATAAAAGGCATTGATATACTAAGATTTGTTTTTCTCGGCTAATTCAGATTATCCTTTGAAGGGAATTAATATATTTTCTATGAAAAGAATAATTTTATCTGGTGATTTTTTAGTATTATAAGTTTTATTAAAATTGTGCGTGTATACAACTATCTTTTTAAAGAAGATGTGAATGATGTGTAAAGTTATTTTTTTATAAAGAGGCTTGACTGAATTTTATTATTTCAATCCAATTCTCTGCCCATCATCAAATTGGACGATTTTATTATTTAAACATTTCTATGGTTAAATTTATTTTAAGAAACTGTTTCGAGATTTAATTTGGATTATAGGCTTGTGCTCAGTGATTAGTTTGAAATATGATTAATTTCCTTAATTATTAAACAAATTATAAATTATGAAAAAGAAAATAAATTAGAAAATTATTCAGTTTCTCGACTTGCTTCGAATTTTTTTATTGTATATTACAAAATACGAAAATGATACATCACAAATTGTCTGATGAGCGTTGATTTGTATTTTTATGGTTTTACGTTATATTTATGGATTTCGTCGTGGTTTGAATTTATGCACATTGTGTGTGAGATGTCTTATTTGTTGTTATTAATTTTTTTAAGTTAAATCTGTTTTGTTATCGTTATTTTTAGTAATTTTAATCAAAGAGTACAATAGGGCTAGAAAGTGTTTCAGTACATTTGGACTGATTACATTTATAATGTTCGGCTTTTACTTTCAAAATTTAAATATTGCAGAAAATATCGGATATAAAAGATATCAAAGTAGGATCATTCTAAAGTTTAATAAATTTCGAGTTAAATGGACTACGATATATAACTATTTTAATCATGTACATATAACAATAGAATTCTTTTTAAGTGTTCGCTTAAGAAACAAAAATAAAAACATTGGTTTGTTTCTCATTTTTTTTGTAGAAAACTTTCATGGTGGTTATGTTGTTCAATGTTCACGTGTTCTATATATTTTAATCTGGAAAAACTTATCACTGAAGAACATGACCTTAAATTAGTGACGATAGTAACCATCACCTTTATTTTTTATTACGTCTACGTATAAACTTGAAACGTTGATTTTCAATTTTTAATCTTCGAAAGATTTTTGGGAAAAATTTAAGATTTTCCTTCTTTATTAATATTCTGTTATTATTAATAAAAGTGCTCTCTTCATGTGGAAATTTGTTTTTTTATTTAATAATTCATCGACTACTCTTCTTATCGACTTTTTATTTTTAGTGTTACATATATTTCAGAAGTTCGCCATTTGGGGTAATAAATACACTGAAAAAAGAAAAGTATTGAACAAAAAAAATTTTTTCTTGGTTGAAGAAATTTGTGAGATTGAATACGGCCAAGACTATTATAGTATTGATTCAAAAAAAAGATTTTCTTGACATAGTATATTTGGGGAGAAGAACATATCATTTTTCCTGATCCAAAAAAATGTGGAATACGACTAAGCAGTTAATTTTTAATTTGAGTTGTGAAACATTTAATTAACTTATATTAATCTTCCCGCTTTCTTGGCTCATGGCTATGGGTGTTGGATGAAATAAATAGTTATTTAAAGAATATAAAAAAAATGATTTGCCAACCCAATGCTCAAAATTACTTGATACAAAAAAAATAAATTTCTTCCAATAAGAAAATATGGTTTGTGTTTCAAGTAAATTAGGTCAAGAAAATGCATTTACTTGATTCAATGAACTTTTTTCAGATGTAATTATTAATAGTATTCGTTAATTTAAATTAGATGAAGTGGTATCTCCAGTTTGGTCAATGTTGTGACCCTCATTCCAAATTGAAATCAAATTTGTCTTCTGGAAGATTGATTAAGTTTTTCGAAATTGATTTAATTGTTTCTTTTGCTCGTGGTTGGCATAATTTTTTAGATAAATTATTAATTATGGGCAAGTGAAAGTAAAAAAATAGTTTCGTGATTCAACATCT
>JAVJHS010000016.1:207500-213000 GCA_032873175.1 Leptopilina drosophilae | reverse complement strand
AATGCTACTCATGCAGGTACAGACTCACTTTCCATTGATCTTGAATCAATCATTTTTAAAGTATATAATTACTTTTCGATTTTCACTGTCAGAACAGAAGAACTCAAAGAATTTTGCGACTTCGTAGAAATTGAATATAGATCTTTATTAAGACATTCAGCATCTCGATGGTTGTCATTATTTCCAGCTGTGGAAAGATTTCTTTCAATGTTCAGTCCATTAAAGTCGTATTTCTCGTCTATACAAAATCCACCAAAAATCATAAAAAACTTTTTTGATAATGATTTTAGCGAATGTTATTTATGGGCAGTGCATTCTTTGATGGCAATGTTTCATGTTCACATTGCGAGTCTGGAAAGGGAAAAAAACTCTTTAATCGAAGTCATGGATATCTTGGATATGTGTAAAAAATCTCTATCAGAACGAATTTCACAAAGTTTTTTACCGGTTAATGTTAGAACCATTCTACGCAAATTTCAAAATGACGGTTTTGAGAAAGAATCTTTAAATGTTAAAGATGAAATATTTAAGATGTATTCGAAGTGCTTAGATTATTTAAATCTGTGGTTAAAATCTTTTGAAGAGTTTCAATGTTTTCGATGGATGGATTTTAAAGCAGTTCCTGAATGGGAACAAGTTTCGAAGACATTTGAATATTTACAGTCCAAGGAAATAAAGCTTGATGAAATAAAACTCTTCGACCAAGTATGTAATTTCCAACTCTATGTTAAAGATTTTTTAGAAAAAAATGAAGATACGGGCCTACAAATTGATAAGTTATGGAGTAATTTCTTCATAAAGTGTTCTTGTCCAGACAAATTCTCGGAGCTTTTGATAATAGCGCAATTCTTTTTTGCTCTTCCGCCGCACAATGCAAATGTTGAACGCATTTTTTCAATCATTAATGGTCAATGGTCAAAAAATCGAAACAAATTACAACTTTCGAGTGTAAAGGGAATTATACAAACTTCTGTAAATTTTGATCAAATTGACTGCCAGGAATTTTATAAACAAATTCTAAAGAACGAAACAGTGTTAAGTGAAGTAGGAAAAGCTGATAAATATAAGTTTTAAAAATTAAATTTTATTGTAATCTAAGAACGTTATCATTGTTAAATGTTATGTCACAAATTTTAAGCACATAATGTTATTACATGTTTAAAATAATTACATAAGTAAAATAAATGTGATTTGATCTAAAAAATTATAAAATTTCTTATTTAAATTACACTTTAAAATGTGTACTACTATTTTACTCTTTTTTAAATCAATTGTCCTACTTTTGTACTCTTTTTTTGAAGCCTAAGTCCTACATTACAAAGAATGGAGATGGTAACCCTATACGCCGTATAGTAACAGGCCCGGGGCTGCACTAACCATGCAGTCCTGGCTGCCTGGGTCAGACGTCGAAAATCCCGGCGATGCTTTACGACATGTGTGGTGCATGTGCTAGGCGTATTGTCATCGTAACGGGGGGACCATGTTGAGGCCAGAAGGTCCATGTAAATGCTTGCTCTGCGGGGAGGTGCAGACCTGCGACTTTGGCTCGGATAAACATGCTATGGCCGCTAAGACCTCGACCCTAACAGAATGAACATAACTTAAAACAAAATGGATAGCACAACTAAAAATATAAATACTAAAGTGCCAAGTGGAGATCGTGAGTTCCTAGACTCGAATATGGAGGTATCTTGCCCTAAATCTAGGGAAGATACGAATGGTGGAAGGAAGGCTCGAAATAGAACACTGTCGGACTCCTCACCCTCGTCAGAGGACAGAGCCTGGACAGACCTCTTTGAGAGCACAGAGATGGACATTGCTTCTCTGGATAAAGTGAAGGAGAAATTTAATGAGATGGTCTATGTTGAAGCTGCCAAAATGCTCTCAAAGCAATTGACAGGAGACCTGGTTGCACAGTTTGATGTGCTTGCAAAGATAGCCAGAAGACTTATCTTAGAAAATTTGGCTTTAAAGTCTTATAATAAGGGAGCTACTCAAGTGCAGAATAGGTTGGCTGCAAAAATTGAAGGCTTGGCGGACCAGAGCCGCCCAACCTATGCGAGTAGAGTTGGACTGAAAGTGCCGCCGATAACAGGTAGCAACTCCAAGATAAAGAGTGTCCCCCAGGTGTTGGTGGTTTCACCTCCCATGGGAACAGAAGTCGATACAGACACGAGCGAGAAATTGAAAAGCGAGGTTATGCGACTGATTGATCCTGTTAAGGAAAAGATCGGCATAAGAGGTTTAAAGAAGAGAGAAAATGGGAAAATAAGTATGGAAATGACTTCTGTGGAGGATGTCCAAAAGATTATGGAAAATGATGGACTTAAGCAGGCGGGTATCCAGGTTGCTAAGTCTGGCTTACTGAATCCTCGTCTAATAGTGTTTGTTGTGCCTAAGGATTTGGATACTCCTAGGCTCATAGAAGTTGCGTTCTCGCAAAATGAGAATCTTCTTGCTGGTGTTGCTGAGGAGGAATTCAGAAATGGATTCTTACCGAAGTTTAAGACTGGTAAGAAAGATAGCGATCTGGTCAACTGGGTTGTTGAGACATCTCCCAGGATCAGAAATATATTGAGAAGAAATGGGAGTGAGAGGATATACTTGTGCTGGCAGTCCTGTAAGATACAGGACTACAGAGGGATTTCGAGATGTTTTAAGTGTCTGAGATTTGGACACATCTCGAAATTTTGCAAAAGCGAAAACAGTGTTTGCTCGTATTGCTCAGAAGAGGGACATGAGCACAAGAAGTGCCCGAGCCGGGAAGGTAAAGCAAGACCGGCGTGCTGTAACTGCAAGACTGCAGGAAGACCATCCGATCACGAGGCAGTGGATAAGAACTGCCCGGCGTACAAATTGGCACTTGAGAGACTTATAGCCAGAACTGATTACGGAGTTCAATAGCCCAGGGACTCTTAAAATTCTGCAAATAAATGCAGGACGTGGAAGGGCCGCGATGGATGAAGTTATTCACACTGCATCCAAACGCGGCATTCCGATTATTTTAATACAGGAGCCATACCAATATAAAGGGATGGCTCTGGGACTTGGTAAATATACCAATCAGATTTTAGCTGCGAATGACATTGGTGAACCCCCGTGGGCATGCATAGTTATTACGCAAAAAGAATATAGTGGCATGTTACTCAGAGACGTTAGTACGGCGCACTGCGTTTGTGCTTATGTGTCAGGCCCACATGGATCATTCTATGTGGTGTCCGTTTATTGTCAATACTCACTTGACATGGAGCAGAGTTTGCAAGAGCTGCACAATGTGCTGCGTAAGATTGGTAGCAGAAAGGTGGTCATCTACATGGATGCGAACGCTGTCTCGCCTTTGTGGTGCAGGAACACTGAATATGCGGATGATAGAGGTGAATTACTGGAGACTTTCATCTCGCAGTGGGACCTGTATACGGTGCGTTGTTCGGGAAACCTCTGTACATATAAGGTGGGCAGTCGTAATATTGACTTGGCTTTGACTGACTCATATTTTATTAATAAAAGCATAAAATCCATTGTGATCGATGACATAGAGTCAAGCGACCACAGAGCTCTGGTGCATGTCTTTGGGGATTTGCCTAAGCCAGAAAGAATAAATTTGCCGCGCTATAATATTAAATACGCTAAATGGAGTAAATTCAAAAACTTCATTAATAAAAAGGTTACTAGTTTGAACCTAATGAACAGGGAATTGAGCAACAGACAGCATGTTGAAGAGTTTGCAAATGTGGTTACTGAGGTCATAAAGGATGCGGCTGCATTTGCCATTAAGAGGAAGAAGTACTTCCAGAAGTCAGTCCCTTGGTGGACCAATGAGCTGACTCTTCTTAAAAGAAGAGTAAATAGACTCCGCAGAATATCTCAAAATAGAGACTTGTCCAGTGAAGAGAGGACACTTGCTAGAAGTGAATATGGCATTGCCAGAAAAAAGTACTCCAAAGAAATCGCTGGTACTCGGGCTAAAAGCTGGAGAGATTTTGTCGAGAGCACCGATAGCAGTAATGCCTTCGGTGTTCCATACAAGATCGCTGTAAATAAGCTGTGCACAAGGGATGCGATAGCGAATGTTGCTCAGGAAGGTGTTCCTACGAACACCTGGAGTGAGAGTGCCATGGCACTGTTGGACGAGCTCTTTGGTAAGGAAAACATAGAGCCCGCAAAAAGACTGAATGTCAGTCTATTGCGGGCGGAAGAGTTCTGCTGGACTAGTGGCGAGGTTGCGAAGGCTATTAGGTCCCTCAAAAACGGAAAGGCACCTGGAGTTGATTATATTGAGGTTGAGATGCTTAAGTACATAGTTGAGACGGACATGTTGGATGTACTTACTAAGTTGTACAATGGATGCTTGATTTTTAAAGTGTTCCCAAAAATATGGAAGACAGGTGCACTAAGGGTATTGCTTAAGTCTCCTAAAAAGGATCCAACACAAGCTAGATCCTATAGACCGATTTTTCTACTCCCAATAATAAGCAAGTTTTTGGAGAAGCTTATGAAGTGTTCTCTTTCTCCCTGGCTAAATGACCCACTGCACTCTTCTGATAGACAATATGGCTTTCGTAGAGGCAGGTCGACAGTTGACGCTATAGTCAGCTTGCAGACGATGGTGGAGGAGTCTGATAAGAGCATGGCTCTATGTGTTTTATTTGATATCACTGGAGCATTTGACAATGTCAAGTGGAATACTGTTTTAACGCAGCTGGAAGAGAGGAATTGTGAGGCTAGACTACACGGTCTTGTTGCTAGCTATCATAGTGAACGGAGAGTTGTGCTAGAAGATAGCTACGAAAGGGTGTCTAAAACACTCACAAAAGGCTGTCCGCAGGGCTCTGTGCTCGGGCCTGAGTTCTGGAATCTGATCATGGATGTACCATTGAAAAGGCTCCAGGATAAGGGTATCAGAGTGGTGGCCTATGCGGATGACCTAGTAGCTGTAATTAATGGTAACAGCAGAAGCACAGCAGCACAGGTCCGTGTGGACACACTGCAAGAGTGGTGTGTCGAGGAGGAAATGACTCTCTCAACTGGCAAAACTGAGATGATTATGCTCCGTGATGTTGGCAAGGGCAAGAGCAGAGCCAAAGGGAAAGGAGTGATCTCGGGCTCCTTACTGACTACTGGTAAAGGTGGCATAAGACCACCAACAGTTAAGCTGAATGGCATAAATATTAAGTATTCGCATACTGTGAAGTATTTGGGGGTTTACTTTGGCACTAGAATGACGATTGCAGAACATATTAAAAGAGCGGCTGCCAAAGGTAAAACGGTATTCCACCAAATGGGTACTATTGCGCGCAACACATGGGGACTTAGGTTCGCCAATGTTGCGTGTATATATAATGCAGTTTTTGTGCCAATTGTCTTGTATGCTATAGGTGCTATTGAGCATCTTATGAATAAAGGACAACGCAGTATTCTCCTCTCTGCTCAGAGGTGTGTGTTGATAAAGGTTTGTCGAGCATACAGAACTGTCTCGCATGATGCGCTACATGTGGTTGCT
>JAVJHS010000016.1:120000-202500 GCA_032873175.1 Leptopilina drosophilae | reverse complement strand
TCAGCAGTTGTTAGTCACAATATCTTATTTGATACGCACCTTTCTTTAATTATCTGCTGATGCTAACGACCGTAATCGTCTAACATTGTTAAAGGAGCATCACGTGTTAGAATATAAAGTGTATGTATGTCATATTTTGCTTAACATGTCAAAATCAAAAAAATTGAAATGTTTCTGTACAGTATCCTGCACCAGAACCTTTAATATCGAAGGTTCCTTCACAGGAACCTTGTTCCTATTATTTACAATTGGTTGAATTTGAAATTAAAAATTATTTAAGCAATTAATAAATTTTATATATGAAATATGTACACTTTTGATTGTTAATTATGCAATCTGTTGTTTTTAATTATATGGTAAGTTTCCAAATGCACCATTTTACACATTAAAGTGTTTTAAGCAGTCCTCTCGACTAAATATAGATCATTTATTTAATAAACCTTTATACAATTTATCAGTTTTCATAATGATACGGTATCCTTTTTGAGTATGTAGAACTTATATACACTTTATGCTTGGCCGTGAAATCTACCACAAAAAAATTAAGGGTAAAATTTAGAATATATTCCAGCTGTTTCTGCAACAACTTTTCTTATATAGATTTGAATGTTGACAAAAGTTTTTACATAGAAATATAGTATTAATATAATGTAAGTATAATAATAATAATCCATCAATAATTTTTAAAGCATCCTGCAGAAGAGTAGGTTGTATATATAGTAACAGCCTAAATCAAATAACTACAAATCCGAATTCTCATTTCTATTTTAAAAATACTATATTAAGTATCATTGAGAATTTTAAGAATTTTTTAAAGATAGGTATTAATAAACTGTTTTTGGAAGCGGTTAAGTATTATTATTTAACTTATTAAAAGGCCCTACTCAAGCTTGTTAAAATTTAAATTTTAGAGAATAGTAATTTAAAATAATAATTATGAATTTCTCTTTGTCGAGAAACTTTTTAGTAGAAATCTACTTTATCACAATGTACATGTGTTCGATTATTAATAAATAAATGCTCCAATTTCCAAAAGGTCAATAATTTAAAATACACTGAAAAAAAAATTTATTTGATTCAAATAATTCAAATTATTTGAAAAATATTTAATTGATTCAAATACTTTTTAGTTGGATCAAAAAAATATGTATTTGATTCAAATAACTTGAATTATTTGAATCACACTTATTTGAACCAAATAAATCGTATTTGATTCAATTAAATAATTATTTGAATTGAATAAATGAATTTATTTAATACTAATAATGAGTTACTTGAAACTATTCTTTTATTTATTTCATTCAAATACTTCGTATATTTGATGCAAATAAAAATTATTTGACACAATAAATTTATTTTATTGATTCTAATAAACTTAATTATTTAATGCGAATAATTCATTATTCATAGCAAATACACTATTTTATCGAGACAAATAAAAAATTATTTCAATCAATTAAATAATTATTTGAAACAAAAATAATGAATTACTTGAAACTCATTTATTCGTTCATTTATTTATTTCACTTAAATATTTCATTTATTTAATACAAATAAAAAATATTTCGACAAATAAATGTGTTATTTGGATAAAGAATATACGACACTGGCATTCATAAAGTAGATCAGCCCGAGTTGTCACCAAGTCTCAGTGGCCGTGTGGCTTAAATAGGTGCGTTTATAGGCTTGCGGTCAGCGTTATGGGCGGGGGGACGTGAGTTCGATGCCACATGCGAGCGATAAAATCAAATATTTAGGTCAAATAAATATGTATTTGGTTCAAATACACGTTTATTGGATTATAACCAAATAAATGATTTATTTGGATCAAATAATTTTTATTTGATTCAAATAAATTTTTTTTTCAGTGTATTTCTTTGGTCTATGTTAATGGTAACTTAAACAAAATTTTTTTGATTATTAATGTTTCGGCTATTTGAGCATTTGACGAATTGACAATTCGTCTATTATAACATTCGAGTATTTAACATTTGTCTACATGACAATTCCTATAAATGGCGTTCGGATTAATTGAACTTTCGTATAATTCGCCTTACGGATACATAATTTTTATAATAGATGGCGCTTCGGATATTTGCTTTTCGACTATTTGACATAGAGAAATTATAAATAGAGTGGGGATGGTTTGTATAAATGCGTCCGCTGGATAGAAAGAGAAAACAAATTTAGCACCAGTAGGTGTCTCTCTTGCACTGGAGCTTATTGAAGGACAGATACTGGTGTTAAATCTTCTTTCCATTTCTAATCAACTGTGTTTATGGCAGGACACTTTTCCTAAACGCTGCCTCCTATGTCTTGCCCACCCCTGTCCGACTCTCTCAATATTCTATAGAACGTGTAGGTAAATATATGACCACTACTTGACTAGTTCTAACTTTTACCACCATTTCGAGAAGATAAACAAAAGTAATGAATCGCATATACACTCATATGCATTAATGCTGTCCTTCCGGTTTGACGGTATTTTGCAAAGACGTATGATTTCTGTCAAAATGATTTCAGTTCATGACATATGAAAACATTCGTATGTCACGAACTAAGGAATATTTGATAGAAATGACACAACTTTCCAAATTTCCTTTAAACCGGAAAGACAGCATTAATGCATCTGAGTGTACTTACAGCTTTACTAATTAATTTATAATTATTATAAATTAATTAAACAAATACTAGTACTTTTTTCAAAAATATTTTTTTTATAGAAATGAGTGTGAAAACGATGCTCGCGCAACTATTTTGCATGGTTTTTTATTTTTATTGGCTAGTTGTTCCATGTTTGGGACCAGAGGTCCCAAAAGAAAGATTTTGCATGGTTTTAAGAGTGCATCTTGTTCGTATCAATGAAAAAAAGTTGTTGTATAAGCACCCTGAAGCACCCTACAAATGAATGCCTTGTACACTTAGATGCATTAATGCTGTCCTTCCGGTTTGACGGTATTTTGCAAAGTCGTATGATTTCTGTCAAAATGTTTTCAGTTCATGACATATGAAAACATTCGTATGTCACGAACTAAGAATATTTTATAGAAATGGCACGACTTTTCAAAATTGCTTTAAACCGGAAGGACAGCATTAATGCATCTGAGTGTACAGTGCTTCGATGTATGCCTGTAAAGCAGAGTCTACAATAGAAGATGTGAAATTCGAGGTGCACAGCGATGTTTATATTGGGTGTTTCCGACATTCGCTCCCTGAGCGCTCTGAAACTACGAAACATGATTGGTTGGATTAGGGGAATTGTGGATTTTGATTGGCTACAACTCTAACTCGACAGTTTCGTGCTCTACTTTTTCGCTTCATGGAGATATACGGAGCGAGAGAGCAGAGTACGAAACTGTCAAGTTAAAGTTGTAGCCAATCAAAATCCACAATTCCCCTAATACAACCAATCATGTTTCGTACTTTCAGAGCGCTCAGAGAGCGAATGTCGGAAACACCCAGTTATAGGTATACTACAGCGTGCTTTAGAATAGCTATAGCTATGAGGGTCTTTCTACAACAACTTTTTTTTATCAAAACGAACATGATGCACTCACAAAACGATGCGCGCGCAACTATTTTACATGGTTTTATCAGTGTATCTTGTTCGTATCGATAAAACAAAGTTGTTGTAGGATGGACCTGAACATGGGTGCACACACTCCCTCATTCTGGACTCATTGTCAGCTTAAGGTGTCTCAATGTGTGCGTCGATGCATTCTTGGACCGGGAGGGCCTTTCTACAACTTTTTTTCATCGACACGAAAGGCCTTAGCACAACTGCTTCCCGAATGTCGTTCGCGAACGCAAAGCATGGGTTAGAAAAGGATAGACATCTTATTTGTGTATTTTTCTATCTTATGCGTCACGTTCGCGAACGAGCTTTTCGAATCTATTCTGCGTTGACCTGAACAAGATGCACTGACAAAACTATGCAAAATAGTTGCTCACGCATCGTTTTGTCAAGTGCATCTTGTTCGTTTCGATGAAAAAATGTTGTTGTAGAAAGACCCGGATGCAACCATTTTGTCTAAAGTGAGGTTGAATTTATACGACCAAGAAGACTAGAAACAGGAGGTCCAACTCTGGTAGTAGGGGTACGTGATGACTTGATTTTCTCAAGGGGCTGTCAAGTTACAAGGCGCAGTAGACTTCTTCGCATATTACCATAGGTAATATATTACAGATATTCATTTTATTGATGCATGTATGAAATTAGTGTTAAAAATCGTGCTGAATTACTGCCAGGTGGTAAATTAAAAGTTGTCTGCGCAGAAGGCACCAGCGCCTTGTAAGTTATTCAGTTGCTCGGCCTTTTGTTGTATACCATATTCATACGTATTCGTTCTATACCCCAACAACCGGAGTTGGGCCTCCTGTTTCTAGTCTTCTAGTCAAAATCGCCTTCATACGAAAATATAAAGGTGTACCTGCAATGACTATAAAAAAATATTTGTTTTGTCTACTTCAAAGTAATTACATATTAGGCATACAAATTTACGATAACTAGTTTTGAATTTAGTTTTTTAAAGTAAATTCATATGCAAAATGTGAAATTACTTTGAATCATATAAAAGAAATATATATTCCAGACATTGCAGATATACCTTTATAGTTTCGTGTGAGGGCGATTTTGACATTTTTAGGCAATTTTTTTCCTACCGATAGTCGTATACACGAAGTAGTATAAGGTACGAAGCTTCTACGCGCCTTATTTCAGGCCTTATCGCACGTGAATCCTTGTTTAATTAAGTCCAACGCACAATAGATTCGCGAAAGTTATTCGCGAACAAGATGTATGAAAGCCTAAAAAGAATCAAACGGGAAGCGAATGCAAGCATAAGATTAAAAAGGACAGAAATATCGTCTAGCTTTGTTATCTCATGCTTTCGTTTGCTGCCCATTTTCATCAGCTTATAACATGATAGAAAAGGACACCTATGTTCCTCTGTCCTTTTCTAACTCATACTTTGCGTTCGCGAACGAGACGTATGAGTTAAAAAAGGACACTAATATATCTCCGTTCTTTCTCCCATAAGAAATGCATTGCGTTGTCTGTTTGTTTTCTCTCCAGCTATCTAACGTCATACTTGGACTCGAAATATCTCGATGTATCGAAACAGTCTAAAGGAGCATTCAGACCTCTGCAGGCTGTCTGTCTGCGCAGCCAGAAGCAATAAGAGTAAGGAAGAAGGTGTAATAAATTTGAATTTTCTTACTCTTTTACTCTTGTACGTTACCATGGCAACCTACAGACAGACAGGCTACAGAGGTCTGAACGCTCCATTAGGGTGTTTTAAACATTCGATCAAGTGACGATTCGATGTTTTTACCATTCGATCATTTATGAATTCGATGTTCTTTGCATTCGACCATTTGACGATTCGACGTTTTTAGCATTCGACGAAATCTCTTTGTTTCTTGGCGTCTTTTAATTTTTTAATGTGTCGTTCTCGCTAGTGATGTGGAAATTTTTATTCAATAAAGAATTTTAAATATCTTTTTATTGGATTTTAAAGTAAGTAATTTAAAGACTATTTAACATTGTACTTTTATTTAATTTTAAAAATTGATCCAGGACATTTACTGTAAGTATAAAGGTGGTATTCAATATTTAGGTTATACACTCACAAAACAGTCTATTTAAGTAAAAAAGAATCCTTTTACCATAAGCGGATTTTTCTTTTAATATTTGTCTAAGAGGAATTCTTTTTCCATTAAAAGGAAATTCCTTTTAATTATATCCTTTAATTATTTATTCGTCTTATCAGTAACTCATTAATTTATTTATTTAGTTAAAATAATAATTTATTTATTTTTGACTTAAATTTATTATAAAATATTTTAAATTAAATTTTAAAAAATAATAATAACACAAGTCTGTAAATAATAATAATATATTGATAGGCAGGAAAAAATATATTAAAATAACTAAATTTATTTCATCATAATTTTAACATTTTTTTTAATTTAAAAAAGTTATGACTTATTACATTCTACATTTTTAATTATATTTTTCGAATATATAAATAATTATTATAATAACCCGAAATTGTTAATATTTTATTTAAATTTTATACATTGTTTATTTCATTAAAAAAATTTAGTTTTATTATTATTACATATTATTAATTATTCAATTTATCCACTGTTGTTTTATAAATAAATAATTATTGTAAAAATTGTGCAGATTACCTTTGCTTTATTTGACGAGAAATTAAATTTTTTTATTATCATTTTGACATGTTTACAAGTCAAATAACTTGAAATTATCCTTTTGACATAAAAAGATTTCATTTAAAAATCAAAAGAAATCAGTTAATATTTAAACGATTTTCTTTTTTCTAATAAACTTCTAACCTTTTTGTATTTAAAAGATTCCTTTTACAATAAAACTATTTCTGCTAATAGTTAAAAGACATGATTTAAAAGGAAATTAGTTTTATGGTTAATAGATCATTTTTGTGAGTGTATACATACACTGTAAAAAATCCTAAGGATATTACCCAGACAAGGGGAAAAGTGACGCTTTACATAAGGTTATGTTGCCACATTAAATGCGGCACTTTTCCCCTTGTCTGTAAAATAGCCACATTTAATGTGGGTAATATTCTTAGGATTTTTTACAGTGTATAATCAATACGTATTAAATATATTAGGTATTTTAAAAATATTATAAAAGCATTTTCTAGTTTTGAATTACATTATCTTTTTTAATTAACTTTATTGTTTTTCAGTTGTAGATAATATGCTTTGTTATACGATATTTTCTATTTACTTACTTTTTCAAGTTTTAATCTACAAAACATTCATATTTTTCAATTTTTTTTCATTTTCCAATTTTATTGTACTGCTTTTGCAATATTTATTGTAATTGTTATTCATTTGAACAGCATGGCATTACTCACGTCACTTTGAACATAATGAGAAAGTGGTTAAAATATTTTTCTCTTTTAAAGAAGTTCTTATTAAAAATGTAAATCAAACATTGTTTAACTGCGAGTTTGGTTTCGATACCTCAAACTTTTTACCTATTGCCCTGATGATCTTCAAAGTAAACTTTTCATAAAAAATTGATCGAAATAAAATAAAAATTATATCTTGAAAGTGATTCGACAACCAAGTGCCTTTGTGTGTGTATAGAATGAGTTGGACATGAAGATCCATTATTTTTTACTAAATTATTTGTAGAAATATAACTATTTAAATCACTTTTTGACTTACTGTTTTCTAAGTAGTTATTTTTAACTGATTGCAATTTAGAGAGTACATTATTGACATTACGTGATCTTCAAATGTAAAGTTATCTGTAATGCATTTTTGTTTCATCCATTTATTACATTTTTAAGGCTGGTATATAATTTTATTCAGGTTTTATTGTTAATTTTTTCAATTAAAATTTTAAAAACAGTTAAAAGAAGTTATTTTTTTGTAAAAAGTAAGAAATAAGGTTCTTTTTGAAATAAAGTGGAGTTAAAAAATTTTATCACATAGGTGCAAAAATGGTACTTTTAGACAGCAGATGGCAGGATGTAAGGCCGCATTTATTCGTTCCACTATATAAAAATTGCGACAATAATTATTTATCTCTTAGGAAAAAATATACCAGTTTCATGCAGGTTAAACGAAAGTATGCTCGTCATCTGCTATTAGAAATTGCTACTTTTGTACTATTAGAATAAAAATTCTCGTAAGCACGTCGGTGAAATTCTCAACGTTTATAATCAACGATTAAAAGAAAAAATTCTTTTCCTGACAAAAAGAATAAAATTTTTTGTTCACAAATATTTCTTTTGTAAATCATTATTCAAAAAACTAACGAAAATATTTTCTATACAAAAATTAATAAAAATTTGCTTAGAGAAATATTTTATTCTGAAATCGTTGATTATAAACGTTATGAACTTCACTAAGGTCTGTCAGCAAGTGTAAAGTTCCACATAAATAGGAAGAGTAAAACTAAACTAACACAACGAAATACAGATGATTAATATATTATTTCTAAAAAGTTTGTAACATTTAGATTAGATGGAGAGCATGTGGGAGAAGTTGCTTTAAATTTCAAATAATTAATCTCGATTGTCTTTTAGACCCTTGAAGAAAACGGTTCTTCAAACAAAAGTTTTGCAAGGAGAGGATTATTATCAATTGCTAAGGGTGGTTGTCACGGAAAGATTCAAAAATCGAAATTGGCCAATCTTGAATTGGGGCTCAAAAAGTACCCATCACGTCAAGATTTTGAAAAAAACAATTATTTTAGAGAAATGATTGCACTTACATGTAATTACTTTGCGTCTAAAGTGTCGCAATAATTTATAACTATTCATTACGTTATCTACCGTTTTTAGGGTCGCTCAATACAAATCTGATTAAAATTTAAAAATTCAAAACGTCAGACACATAAGTGATGCTAAATCAAAATATGAGCGGCTGGATTCCATAAGGGCACGTAAATTTTTCTCGGCCAAAATCGAAGTCCCCTGGACACTCAAAATTCAACTTCTGAATTTAAATGTTTAAAATATATATCCTTATAGGAAATTTCATTGTGCATCTTATTTTCTTTTAAATTTTTATTGTATCTATTACGGTTTTCAAAATATAAGAAAAAAACTATTTTTTTAAAGAGCGAAATTTTTATTACTTTTTTCACTTCAACTTGCGATTACTTAGTCAATTTTAAGGATTTTTTTAATGAAACAAAAACGAAAATACGCGTTATTTTATCCTACGGGTGACTAAAAAAGAAAAATGATGTTTTAATTATAAATAAAAAAGTTATTAATTTTATATTGAGATATTGCAAAAATTCGTAAACTGAAATTTTCACTAAGCGGGAAAGTTGAGCAAATTTTGAGCAACAAAAAACTTCCAGCGAGAAAGTTATTTATTAAGGTCTAAATAAGTTTTTCCCGAAAGATACAGTTCAATTAAACAATTAATTGACAAATGGCGAATGTTAAAATTCGTTGGCGGTTGAACGCTCAGCGCGCGTTTCTCACCCGTATTGAATGTATACGCAGAATAAAACTCTCTAGCTTACTATAAGGTGAGAAACGAGCGTTGGGCGCTCAGCCGCCAACGACTTTTAACATTCGCCATTAGTGAATTAATTGTATAATTGAACTGTATCTTTCGGGAAAAACTTATTTAGACCTTAATAAACAACTTTCTCGCTGAAAGTTTTTTGTTGCTCAAAATTTGCTCAACTTCCCCGCTTAGTCAAAATTTCAGTTTACGAATTTTGCAATATCTCAATAAAAAATTAATAACTTTTTTATTTATAATTAAAATATTATTTTTCTTCTTTAGTTACTCGTAGGATAAAATAACGCGTACTTTCGTTTTTGTTTCATTAAAAAAATTCGTAAAATTGACTGAGTAATCGAGAGTTAAAGTGAAAAAAAACAATAAAATATCGCTCTTTAAAAAACAGTTTTTTCCTTATATTTTGAAAACGGTAATAGATACAATAAAAATTTAATAGAAAGAAAGATGCGCAATTAAATTTCCTATAAAGATATATATTTTAAACATTTAAATTCAGAAGTTGAATTTTGAGTGTCCAGGGGACTTCGATTTCCGCCGAGAAAAATTTACGTGCCCTTATGGAATCCAGCCGCTCATATATGATTGATTAAGATCTTTTTCTTTTTTAATTAAAAAGTGGAAAATATATTCCGTAACTTAAGCTCAAGAAGAAATATCCATCACCTGAATCATTTGGTATAATTGTTTAAAGATGGTAAAAAATTTTAATTTTTTGAGACTTTGAGTCTGTTTTTCTCAAAATTGTGACATGATTAGTACTTTTTGATCCCATATTCGTGTTACGCGATGTAAAATCTATAAGATAAACCTATTCCGATTTTTGAATGAGAAAAGAAGTATTTTTTTGTTAACCAGTGTAATACAGGGTGGCCACCGGACCTTTAATCCTTAAAAACTTTCAAATGGACGTGAATTTTGTCAAACCTTGAAGAAACGTTAAACTAGACGTGAAATTTTTAACAGTAATTTGAATCTTAAGCTGAAGACAAAGTTTGGACATTTTTATTAAAAACATAATTGAGGTCTACAACTTGAAAAAAATAGAAAATTAATTGTTTTTTCAGACACTATTTTAAAAAATTTTCTAAGAGTTTGAAAAAATTATACAAATTTATTTTTTTATACAAGTCCTATTGGATGCATGTTAAAAACGCTTTGGAAATGAAATTATTTTAATCATTGCATAAATTCAGTTGAATAAAATTGTTTATTTTATTTGTTTATGATTAGTTAATTCTAAATTCTTACTATGGAAATTGATAGTAATTATTAGATAGTGGATATTGTAAAATTAATCGAGACAAAAAAATGTTACTTTCAGAAGAGTCACTCATAGATTTGGGAGAATTTTTTTTTCTAATTTTTAGGAATGTTTCGCGCTAAACCCCATAAAGTGCTAAATAAAGTATTATTTTGGAAACTTTGAAAATTTGTTAAAAATCAGAAAATGGACGTGAATTTTGTCCATGAGTTTTGGTGTCCACCCTGAATTTAATTTATACCTACGCCTTTATCTCAATTCACTATATTTGAGTATAGATTTCTTTGTATTTCGCGATCGAACGCGCATAGTATTTCTGAATCTTTATGTTCTGAAATAGTATTGCAACTTTCGAGCTTTTACAAATATTGGTTCTTTGTTCCTGGCAAACTACTTTTATGCTATGGTCGCAATAAATGTTGCACTTTTTATAAGAATTTCTCTGGCAAACAGAACGAGATTTTTTGTCTATAATTAGACTCTTTGATAAAGGTGAAGGCAATTTTTAAATTGCTTCGATTGACGTGTGCAAATCAATACGTAGAACAACTGGGGTAGAATACTACCTCAAACTATTTTTAACAATTCCCACTAATTATTATAAAAGAAAATAATTACCACTAAGGCTGAACTTGATAGTTTTATAACTAAACTAATTTACAAAGCCCGGACAGTTGTTTGAATTTTCACTGTGATACTTTTGTACCCCAATTGTTCTGCTTAGGGTTATATTTGTAAACTTATATTAAACTTGTTTTGACAGTCCTGAAAAAGGATTAGTACGTGCAGCAAAGTCTGCTGTAAATTCTAAGTAATAATCGACCACTCACCGAAATTTAGATATTTTTGGGATTTTTCTGTTCAGGAAAATTCTTTACCGCTTTAACTTTCAATCCGCTTACTACTGGTGTTTACAAGCGTCGCTAAAGTAAAAAGTTTTATCTACAGTCGGGTTCTAATGGTATGTACCGAACAATAACACTGAGATACTTGATTTTTGCGAATAGATTGTGACCTGATATTTTCGAATGGATTTTTCGTGCTGAACACGAATCTGGGCACAAAAACTTTCCATTATGTCACGTTTCTAAGAAAATAGGGTTTGAAACCCCTACAAACAGCGTTTTTGTTAGTTTTTGAAAAATAGTAGAGCAAAATCCTGACGTGATATAAATTTCGCTTTTATCAGAAATTAAGGGATGAAACAAGACCTTTCGAATAAGCTCTAGCACAAATTATTCGCATACGCCCAAAGAGCTAGGATTGTGTTTTTATCTAAGAGTAGTACAAGAAAATGAAAACAGAAACGATTTTATTCCAAACTTGATCGTATTCGCTTGAAAGTTGATGCTAAGAAGTTTTAAGGGTCATTGATTATTCGAAAGGTCTTGTTTCATCCCTTAATTTCTGATAAAAGCGAAATTTATATTACGTCAGGATTTTGTTCTACGATTTTTCAAAAACTGTCAAAACGCTGTTTGTAGGGGTTTCAGTCCCTATTTTCTCAAAAATGCGACGTGATGAAAAGTTTTTGTGCCCAGATTCGTGTTCAGCACAAAAAATCCATTCAAAAATACCAGGTTTTAATCTATTTGCATCCCGAAAATTAAGATTTCTAGCCCTGTGTAATCGATAGTGGACATCATTATATAGCGACGTCTAACATACCCCTCGACATATCTTTAAAATAGTAAAAACACTAGGGCTATAACAAACTCCGTGGCAGTAACTAAAGGTCAACCAGTGGACATAAAAAGTACGTTATAAAAGCGTTTCAGGGCGTTCAGACGCTTTTAGAATACATCAAAGTATACTGGAGAGCATTAATGCCTTCTCCGGATGAATGTTTGGCTCTCATATGCTTCAATGGAAACAATAGGGTAACACGCTCATTCGAAGAAAGCATTGATGCATAGCAGTGTGTTTACAATATTTAAAAGTGTACAACTGCAATGATCGCAAGTCAAGAAGTTCCAACACAGAGCAATATTAGGGGAAGATGTTTGGTTGTGGACTCCCGGCAAAACTTTTGACAAAAATGAGATTTGTCAAATCTGACAAATATCACGCGTGTCATATGACAGAACGTATCTTTTCTTGCAAATACAAAATTTTTCGGACACCTGTGCTTTTTACTATATATAAATTAATTTTCTAACACACAAAAATTGACAGTACCTGTGCAATTGACATTCAGTGCGAGAAATCTTAAAAGTTATTACGTGGGGGAGGAGGAGTGTTCAAATTTAGAAAAATTCATCCTTACGTATGATAAGGATAATACATTATTAATCACACTTCTCAACTGTAAACGTCCTTACAACGTTTTTAGGATGTTTTCGATTATTCGTGACGGTTGAGTTCACAATATATCCTCCTTAATTAAACCTCTTTCGTTACATTTATACGTAACGAAACAATTTACAACAATATATTTACGTCTTAAAAACGTTTTCAATATTTCTAAGCCGACATAATTGATGAGATGGTGTCAAAGTGAAAACCTATAGTTTTATAGTTGGTTAACATAAAATTATATAGATTATAGAATGCTGAAAAAACTACAAAAAATTCAGTTTACCCATTGCCACTCATGGGCACTATTGTTCTTAAAATTAAACGTTTTTAGTACTATTTGAGTTAACTGATGCGTTTCACTATATCAATATAAATCCTAAGTTAAGCGAGTCTAACGCTTTCGTTATTCTTGTGTAATAACAGTTTGAATAGGTAAAGATGTCTTTTGGGTTCACGAAAGGATCTATAAAATTTTAGGCTCTAACGAACAGACTTTTATAGATTCGTTCCGCTCATTTCTTCAAAATTGATTATTTCTAATTAATAACTCCTTTAAAATGACAATAGCAATATGGAAAATATGACAATCACCCTGTGTGAACTCCATGTTCGATAAAAGAGGTGTGATTTTAAAGAATTAAAAATGTTATTAGGCAATCAAGTAAAGTTTACAAAAATGTTTAATGTTTTTTAATAAAAATATAAATCGGAAAAGAATTTATGAATATTTCCAACTGACGTGTAAAAGAATTGTCATTCATCCAAAATCCAAATGGTGCATTTCTCGTCAGATGTCCACCAAAAGAATATTATCCAATCTATCCTGAATTTTTTTCTAAGTTGTCTCATAAGCAAGTAACTTACTTGAAAAATATTTTTTAATTTTATGAAAAATTAGTGGAGTGTAAAATTTGAAAGTTTTTGAAGATACCCTTTACTTTATTTATTAATTATACTTAAAAAAAGATGCAAGAATTTTCAAGACAAGATTTTTTTAGGTTTTTGATAAGCCTTCAATTGGCGTAGTCCATTTTGAACATTCTTTTTATTTTGAACTGAATTCTTAAAAATCAAAAATATTTTTCCTGTATTTTTTAATTTTTGAAGCATGGATCTTTTGATAGCTACACAAAGAGAAAAAGAAGTAAACTAATCTACCTGACAGTAGAGTAGTTGCGTTAAACACAAAACAGTCGTTCGATTTGAGGTTAAGCATACTGCTCAATCTCAAGGGGAGAACTTCTTTTTAAATGACTTTAGACTTGTCCAACTGTCAGAACAAAACACTTAGAAGAATAAGAATTAAAAGTGTCCATGAAATTGGTTAATGTGAATAAAAATGGCGTCTAACGTGATTAGGACATTCGGTAAACTGAGTAACCTATATATATGGCGGTTGATGAGCACGTAACGGGAGGTAAAGATTTAATTTAAATATTCATTCTATTGCAAATATGAGTTTCTTTAAGTTGAAAAGGTCTGTTTAGAATCATTTCTTCCAAACTCTTAAAGTTGGATACTTTAAAAAAACAAATAAGTCAAATTTAGAAAATTATAGACATTGTGAGATGATTCCTCACTTAAATTGATGCTTGAGTACTGTACTTGGGAACGTACAAAACTAGAACTATGCGCCACCCCGCTACGCTGACGCCGCAGCTCATCATGTGTGCACGCCGTGCCGCCGCCGATAAACTTTTTGTTTATCGGCGTTTAGTAATAGAGGGCAGTTTATATATTAAATTGTGGGATTTAGGTTATAAACAATACGTCCAAGGATATCCACAACTCCTCCTGAGTCGAATGAACAACTCCTTTATTACATCGAACAAATTCACGTTTATTTAAACAATTAATATTTATCACAAGCAAAATCACGAGCAAGCACGCTCAGAAGTCTATACATATAGTTCATTACAATCGACTCGCCGGCTGCGACTGATGAGTCGTAATTCAAATTGTGCGATCACACATTCTCGCGCACGCGTGCTTACATGTTTCTGGGGGGAGATAAAACGATACGAAATCCCCCACACACTCCCCCCCAGTGTCAACGAATGTTTATTAAAATCAACGTTTCAAAAAAAAAATTTTGTTCGAAGAGTTAATCAAAAAGTTTCGATAAATTCGTTAGATTTATATTTACGTGGTTAAAATTGTTGCAACATTATTAAAATCTCGAGATTTTTTTTTAAAAAAGGAAAAAAAAATATATAAAATTTTATTTTTCTATAACTAGATAATATTTGTCAGTCTTTAAGGTGACTAAAATCAATTTCGAAGTCTATGTGGTTACAATATAACTGCGGATAATTCTGTCAGTTAATTCATTTTACTGCAAAGACTTACTTTTTCTTTCGTGAGTAAGTTCGCAGTTCGGGTATATTTTTAAATACAATTTGAGGCTCGAGACCTGTGTCGGGTTTTTTTGATGGCAGAATGCTGTCAACGGGAAGTTGATGATAACGAATGTCGGTTTCTAAATCTTCCCTGACAAAAAATGCCGGTTTCAAATTTTCGACCGAGACACGGCTAGCGGTGCCATTAATGTCGATCTCGTAAACCCTGTCAGAAATACGCGATAAGATTTTGTGTGGACCTGAATAAAGTCTTTCTAAGGATTTCTTAACAATGCCAACCTTTTTAAAAACATGAGTACAAGTGTTCATGTCTTTATGTACAAATAATTTTCTCTTATGTTTATGTTGCACGGGGACAGGTTTTACTGCTCTCAGGTGTTCTCGAAATTCCTCGAGAAAAATCTGACGGTCGGGAGTGAATTCTTCGGGGAGGATGAATTCGCCCGGGATTCGCAGGGCTGTACCGTAGACGTATTCCGCGGGGGAAGAACCGCTGTCTAGGACGTTATTCCGTAATCCCAACATGACGGTGGGCAAGATTCGAGACCAGTCTTTTGTCGAATGACACATTATTGCGGCCTTGAGTATTCTGTGCCACCGTTCGACTAACCCATTCGCAGCTGGGTGGTATGCCGTGGTATGGATTTTATTTGCACCAATTAATTGCATTAGAGATGTGAACAGTCGCGATTCGAACTGGCTGCCCTGGTCGGTAGTTATTGTCTCGGGTGAACCGAAACGTGCTACCCAATTGTCTGAAAAGGTTCGGCAAATCGTTAGTGCCTCGATATCGCGAAGCGGGATGGCTTCAGGCCATCTCGAGAAACGGTCGATGATCGTTAAGCAATAACGATATCCCTCAGAGGGGGGCAAGGGTCCTACGATATCGATATGGATATGCTGGAAACGATTTTCCGGGGCTATAAAATTGGATGGTTTTAGTATTGTGTGACGCGATACTTTGGACGCCTGGCAATCGAGGCAAGATTTGCATAGTCGAGCAATATCTTTATGTAAGTTTGGCCAAACGTATCGCTTTCGTATTATTCGATCGGTTACTTTTGCACCCGGATGCGCGGGGTGGTGGAATAAATTAAAAATTTGATTTCTAAGGGTTGCTGGAATATAAGGACGAAGGGATTCACCGGTGACGTCACAGAAAACTGCGGTGTGATCAGGACCCCAGAGGATTTTCTGTAATTTAAGTGAACAAGATGGATCTTCGCGAATTTTTGCGAGCTCCTCGTCCGAATTTTGAGCTTCCGCGATGTCCTTCAAACTGATTTCCGATGCTAACCTCAACGCGTCTATCCGTGACAACGAGTCCGCGACTATGTTTTCATTCCCGGGTAAATATTCTATGGATGTTGAATATTGCGAAATGTAGGACAGCTGATTTTGCTGTCTCAATGATGCTTTGTCGCTGCGCTGTCGAAATGCGTAAACGAGTGGCTTATGGTCAGTGAATATCTTGAACTCTCTATACTCGAGGAGGTATCTGAAATATTTGACTGCCTCGAATATAGCCGTTAATTCACGGTCATAAGCACTGTATCGTTTTTGTGTCGAACTGAATTTTTTTGAAAAAAATGCTAGTGGTTTCCACGATGACTCTAACCATTGCTCGACAGTTGCGCCCATACCGAAATCTGACGCGTCTGTGACCAGGCGCATGGGGGCATTATGTGATGGGTGGGACAATAAAACCGATTTTGCTAAGCTTTCTTTGGTTTTGCTAAATGCACGTTCGGCGGCGGTGTTCCATGGGACAGCGCGTTTGTCGTTTTTTCGAGAGTCTCTAATGAATTCGGTGAGAGGTGCTTGTATTTCGGCGGCGTTCTTAAAATTTTTCCTATAAAAGTTTACAAGGCCTAGGAACCGTCGTAAGTTGTTAATCGTTTTGGGTTTAGGGAAGTTTACTATGGCTTCGACTTTTTCTGCAGTTGGTCTTATACCCTCAGAAGAAACCAAATGACCTAAAAATTCCAACTCCTTTTGACCAAATAGGCATTTAGGGAGATTCAACTTTAACTCAAATTCTTTGAGTTGCTGTAATACCGTACGCAAGTGATTCTTGTGTTCTTCGACCGATGAGGATGCAATAAGTATGTCATCTATATATGTGAAAACGAAATCGAATTTTCCAAGGGCGCGATAAATGTACCTTTGGAAGGTCTGGCCCGCGTTGCGGAGACCAAAGGTCATTACATTGAATTCAAACAGCCCAAAGGGCGTGGTGACAGCTGTTTTAGGTCTGTCCTCGGGAGCTACCGGTATTTGATGGTAAGCCGTTTTTAAGTCGAGTTTGGTAAATACAGTTTTGCCGTATAAGTTCGCGGAAAAATCGTGCAGATACGGTACTGGGAATTTATCCGCAATGGTCACCGAGTTCAATTTACGGTAATCTCCGCAGCAACGCCAATCGCCATCTTTTTTTAGGTTCATGTGGAGGGGGGACGCCCAATCGCCGTCGGATGGCTGGCAAATCCCGTCTTCCTGCATTTTCGCGAATTTCGTTTTGGCAATCTGTAATCTATCTGGCGCGAGTCTCCTAGGGCGTTCGGATACAGGGGGGCCGGTGGTGGTGATAAAATGTGAGACACCTTTAACCTGAGCCGTAGGTTTATTGTCTGACAAAATTTCAGAAAATTCGGCGACAATTTTTGACCATGGTGTTGACTTATCGATTAGTCCCACACCAGACAATTCTGCATTTTCTACTTTACCTTGGATTATCGCTTTTCCACCTCTCTGTGCGAGTTTACGCTGTCGGATGTCCACGGTGAACCCAAAGTGAGACAAAAAGTCTGCTCCTAAAATGGGATATGGTACCGAAGCTATATAAAAGTTCCATGTAAATTTACTTTTAGATCCGATGTCCAATGCGATGCGTTTGAAACCGAAGGTTTCGATTTGGGAATTATTTGCGGCGAAAAGGTAATGGCTCGATTTTGATTTTCGATCACTGGGGGCCGGAGGAATCAATGATACGTCCGAACCGGTATCGACCAAAAACTTGAGACCGGAACGATGTTCTTTTACGAACAGGCGTTTTGAATTATCAACCGAACCGACGGTCTCGCAACGGTACGGTGTTACAGGTTTTCCGGTTTAGGCCATTCACACGGCTCAATGCATTTATTCGCCCTCGGTCCAAATCTTTTATGAAAATAACACAGTTTAACACCAAACTCGTTCTTTTTATTTTGGCCCAAATTTGAATTATTTTGGCTAGAGGTAGACTTATTTCGAGTTGCAGACTTGGATCGACTACTAAATTGTTTATTATTGTTGGGATGGCCTCGATAATTTTTTGACCCGCCACCCGAACTCGACAAAAATTCAAGTTTCCGCGATAAATCATCGACTCTTTTTTCCAGTCTATCGTTTTCGACGCTACTACACTGTACCGCGGCTGCTTGGAATCCGCTGGCACCAGAGGTGTCATGGATGATGTCGGCTAATTTACCGAGTTTCTGAAGATCCGTGGTGTCCGACAATGCTAAGGCGACGCGATAGTCGGGTGGTAGTTGTTCGATGAAGATTGCGCGGATCACTTCGTCGCTGCACTGACCCCCGCTCAAGTTCCTAATCCTGCTCAATACCAAAGAAGGCTTTCCCTCGTTTAAAATTTCGCCCTTCAGCAATTGACGAAGGTTATTTTCGGGGGACGTAGCGAAATTGGATATAAGACGCTCTTTAAGGGCAATGTAAAGGATAGGCTCGGAGGACGTTACCAAATCTCGAATAGATTGAACCACGTCAAAGTCTAACACAGAAATGACAGCACCGGCCCGTGCTCTCTCAGAACTTAAATGAGCATATTCGAACATGGCCTCCGCCTGAGCAAACCATAATTCCGGGTCATTTCGGAAATAACCCGGTAATTTCGGAATTCTGTAGCTGACCGCGTTCACGCGTTGCGTGTCATGCTGGGTCTCTTCGTTGTCTGTCATTGTCGTTTTGTTTAATAACCAATAAATGAGAATTGACGATAGAAAAATCGAAATTAATATCATAAAATTGGCATTGATAAGATTTCCTTCTGTTAGGAATAAATAATATAAGTCAGTATACTATGATGATTACTATGTTACTGAGATCGACAAAAAAAATGGCAGGACCATCCAGTGACAACGAAATAAGGTAAATGTAATTGTTTGTGTATGCATAAGGTTGATGCCAAATGGAAAGAGAATCGTTTCGTTAATTTATTAGTCGAAATAATTTTTAATTCCCGTTGACAGCAATCCGCGAGATTAAAACAATTATTTGCAAAGACAACAACTATTAAAAATATGTACATATATATTTATGCATCGAGTACTCGATAAACGTTCATAAACGAATAAACTCCAGTATTTGAAAAAAAAGAAAAATAAAAAAAATGTTTAATTTATTATTTATATCTGTGATTCTTTACGGGGAGAAAGAAAGATGAATGCACCGGTAACAATTCCGCGAAAAAACTTCGACTAAGCGCGCAATATCAGTAAAGTGACATACTAAAAAATATATAACTTTGACTATATTGAATTTGATATCACGATCGATAATATTTCCTTCGAAATACGGGGATTAGATATCTCGAAGTAACACACCAAACAAAAATATCATTCACGTTGCTGAGTTCTCGCCAAAATGCTCTTTATAACATTAATCAATTAAAACATTTTTGTAGTACACAAGTGGTAGTGATGAATCGTAGAGCGAAGTAAAAATTTTAAGATTTAATTTGTAAAACGGGAAAAAAAATTATTGAAGTTAAATGACAGTGTTAACTCTTAAACAGAGAAAAAATGAGGAAAGATAAAAAAGATTTTTACAATATTGTTAATTGTTAAACATTATTACTCAAAAAAAGTGAAGGTAATATCGAAAAGGATACATAGATACCATGGAGAAGTTGAACGTTTAGGATAGCTGTACTCTGATGTCGTCGATGAGTAAGGTAAGACGAATCGCAGCAGAAATGGCGATACACCTGTCGTCGGGCTTGAGACGGTACATACGTCAGCGTGAAGGCAATATGGTCATTGGATTGCTGACTGTTGAAAGGCCCGCGCTGAATTTCAACTACGAAGAGAGACGGCGTCGGCAGGTTTCCTCGATAAATGCTCCAATAATCGGTGCGACTATCCAGGAAAACGAGATCTCCAGAATCTCCTCCGCAACTTATTGTTGTTGAGCTTTTGGTAGTGTGGTAGTTGGAAATTTGCGATAGTTATAATTGAGGTGTAAAGTTCCGTTTGTGCTTCGGAACGGCAGCCATTCACCACGTGGGGGAAATTAAACGTGGCGAGTAGTTGTGGCGAGTCGAGACTTACTTGTTGAACTTTGATACATCAGCTGTTCACCAGGATGATGTTGGGACGTGTGAATTTTGAAACTTGGAGTTGAATGCTGAATTTGACGTCTTGATGTGATAACGACGCTATCACGTCGGGGTCACCAATTGAGCTTCCGGATCAAAAAACTCGATTTGACGTTTGGAAGGCTTACAATATCCAAAATAGTCAGATTCAAAAAAATACTTGGAAGAAAAAAGAGTTGTGCATTTTCATTATCTACAAGGATATATTTTTGAAAATTGTTACATTTTATTTTTCTTTATTTTTTCATGGAGTCTTGACTGAAGTGAAAATTGTCTGTCCGAACGCAAATCGAGTTTTTTGATCCGGGAGATCAATTGTGGGATTTAGGTTATAAACAATACGTCCAAGGATATCCACAACTCCTCCTGAGTCAAATGAACAACTCCTTTATTACATCGAACAAATTCACGTTTATTTAAACAATTAATATTTATCACAAGCAAAATCACGAGCAAGCACGCTCAGAAGTCTATACATATAGTTCATTACAATCGACTCGCCGGCTGCGACTGATGACTCGTAATTCAAATTGTGCGATCACACATTCTCGCGCACGCGTGCTTACATGTTTCCGGGGGGAGATAAAACGATACGAAATCCCCCACAAAATAACGACCGTAAGGGTCAACGAAAAATGAATTGATAAACATGTAATTGATTTTTTTGGAATATGGAATTGAAAATATTGAATTTTAAAAAAATAGAAGCTAATTTTTATTTTTAAGTTTAAATTTAAAGAGTTTTTATTCAAATTTTTAATCATTTCTATTATTTGTAAAATTTGTAATTAAAATTCTGCAAAATTTAATTTTTAAAAATTGCAATAAAATACTTTTAAAAAAATTAATTATTTTCAATTAAATTTTACAAAATTTCAATTATTCAAAATCTTTGCAATTGCGTATATTTTGTACATAAAATTAGAAAAATTATTTAAAAGAAGTTTTTAAAGATATGTATATATTATTGTATATCTTAATGTCACATAATAATCTAATACGCCAGTTGATTTAAGACTGATCGCCGCCGCCGTTAAAATTCTATTCAGTGCTGACTTCTAGTCAAAACCGAACTCGGGGGAACAGTGCTCCTTTTTGGGAGAAGCGGGTGCACTTTTTGGTAAGTAAGAGGCTCTAAATATGTAGATAAGAGAACGGATACTCCTCAAAAAATAAAGCCGTTCGACGTTTGCGGCGCCACTGCTGCGTTTTCTTAAAGGGAAAACAGCACGCTAATGCCAAATCAAACGTCTCTCCATTTTTCCTCTCCGTTTACTTTTTAGTAAATGTTCTAGTATTATTTTATAACGTTTTAAATTTTAGAAATACAACTTTTAAAGTTTTTGCAAACAAACCTTTATGTAACTTTTAAACTATTATAATCATGTTAGTAAGGCTTTGCAATTTTATGGCATATTTTGTAGGAAAAAATCTCAGATATCTTTTATAAATTAATCAAAATAAAAAAGTGCCCAAACGTAAGAAGAATTGAAAAATATTTATAATTTTTAAAAATAAAAATAATTTTTTTTTCTAGTTAGACTACGCCAACTAAAGGTTTATAAAAACATCTAAAACAATCATCTCTTGAAAATTATTTTTATCTCTTTATTTAACCGTCTGGTGGGGACTATAGGAATTACATTCAAAAGCGCCAGAGTGGAAATAAGTCAGCGTAGGCAGAGGGTTAAGTATAATAAATAATGAAAGCAAAATGTGTCACAAAAAACTTCTAAACTTTAAACCCCTTCCACTCCACCAATTTACCATAAAATTCAAAAATATTTGTCTGGCCTAAACCTGACATGTAATAGAATTCTTATTGAACTGACTTGTCATTTAACCGACAAAAGGTCTAGAAAATTCTGATTGGTCAATTTTAAAATTCGCTCTGAAATAATTCAGCCTGATCTTCAGTCGGTCAAGTGACAATTGTGTTAGATGTCATGTCGATCAAATGACCGCGCACAAACCGCCGTTTCGCGGAAACATCAGTCTCCCGCCGCGCGACTTACCTCACTCGCGACCAGACTTTTATAAACCTGGTTGCACCTACAGACCTACAGTTTGGTCAGTTCGTCGTCTACCGTACTCGGGGGCTTGCTGCATGGACGAGCGACACGAACTATCTCCTCTCTTCTAACTCTTTTACTTTTCTCGCTTGGGCAGGTCCAATATCGGAGCAACTGCTACCACCAGCTCTCTCGAAATTTTCTAAAAGGAGTTGTACGATGGGACACAGGGGCAACCATGACCAATGTAACACCCTTCGCCAAATCGTTTCTCGCTCACACACAATTACACTTTTGGCAAAAATACAGATCGTTACAAATGTCAATTCTGCTACATGGCATTTACGTTATGTGAAAATTCGCTGGTATATAAATTATTTTCAAAGATAGAAGAATTCTTCTATATGTATTTCGCTTAAGTGACAATTATTTTACATGCCAGTTCAGGTTTAATCATATGGCGAAAAAATCAAGCAATAATAGTAACTGGATCAGATTTATAGAGTATATTTTATTTTTAAAGCCTGTTATCTGCTAGTATTTTGGTTTTCTAAGTGCAATAAAAGTTTTTCATTTCTAAGTTGTTATTCCTAGTTTTTTAATTCTTTCCAAATATTTTTGTTCCCACAGTACTGTGCAGGGGTTAAAAACACGATATGGAAAAAATTTTCTTATGAAATTTGAAAAGTTCGAACACTAATATTACGGTATTCAGATTTAAGTAACTAACAAGTAAAAACTTATTGATTAAGGTCATTTTGGAACTGCTGGTACGTTTTGGTAAGAAATTCTAAGTTTCAATGAAAAAATCAGATCAATGTTGAGACAGATTATTTTTTAATGGTTATTAAAATTTTTAAATATTTATACACCTGTCGCGATATGATTTAAATGTTATATAAAAAGCGCGGACGCCAGTCGACTGAACAACGACAGAAGTGTGGGTTACGATGAGTGAACCTGAAAGCGTGTGACTTACAATTTTGTGTATTTGAAATCAATTTACAGATTTTTTGAATCTCAATGACACAATTGCTCATGGACAGGTTAAATTTCTAAAATTTTCAATAATCACAATTGTAGTCGACCAAGCGACTTCATAAATAATTTTACATATGTAAAATAAGAAGCACATAGAAGTATGGAACAGAATAAATACGTTGTCTCGGCCGGTGTCTGGGCCTTAGCACAACTAAGTCAAGTGCGTAAGTCGGAAACGGGAAATGTATGTTCCCGCAATCGTCCTTCTTAGGCGTTACAAAAACAGAATTTTGGAATAGCTATCGTAAGAGAAGAACAGAAATATATTGTGATTGTTCTCATACTCACTCTTAGAATTACAATTCCATTTAAGATTGTAATTACGAATCTATTTTGTTTCGGCCTTTAGTCACGTGACGCCAAGGCATCGCCCTGATACTCTAGTACCATGCCTTCGAAATCTGTTATAGGTTTTTTGAAAAAAACAGTGACTAGAGGGCCTCTTTAGTACTTAAATAGTTTATCTAAATACCCAAGCAAAAATTTATAAGTCACGGAAGTCACTTGTCAAGTCACTGAACAAACATACATGTGAATGGCACTGTATTGTTCAATCAATCTGTCACTATCTTAGCACTAACACTGACACATAACTAGCACTAAAGGATGTCGCAGAACTCTACTGTCTGCCTGCCTGCATAAGCAGGCGCAACGAGAGTAAGAGAGAAAAAACATTTAATTTGAATTTTCTGACTCTCTTAGTCTTATGTGTTACCATGACTACTTGCAGACAGACAGTAGAACTGTGCGTTTAGAACTATTCTACTCGCTTACTTCATTGCTCATTATTCAGAATTTGCGATATGTTGATGAAATTAAAAACGAATTCAAACATTTAATGGAAGTATAATTAGATACCAGTCAGATTTCCCTACTTAGAGAAAAAAGGCAACCTAGTTTGAGCCGGATTCAAATATTTAATAAGGGACTAAATAGATCTAGCTAAATTTCCCTGTGCAGAAAAAAAAGCATTCTAGTCAATGCCCTATTATCGCCTATCTAGACATTACTAGTGTGGTTGGGCTAACTAATTCCACACCAGTGTTCTTCTTCTAATAAGGAGAAGTATGTCAATTTCCACACGGGACTCTTATCATTCTTATTTCTTAGGTGTTTCCTCAAGCTGCTAACTGTAAATCTGAATTTTCCTAGTTCTGGAATGCACAGAAAAAATTAACTCAATATGAATCACAAATAAAACTCATTGTGTGTTGCAACAAAAATGAACCTTGCAGATGATGCTACGTTCATTGTAATTTAACGTAGACGCATTTAATTTTTTTTAAGTTGTAGCTCATATAATTATTTTTGTTCTTAGATTTTCATGTAAGCGTAGTGTAATGGTTAGCGTGTTTGACTTCAGTGCGTTAGGTTGCCAGTTCGACTCCTGTAAGCGTTAAAAATTTAATATATGTGCGATTGCGTTTAGTGTTATGTTGCAAGCAATAAATAGATTAATAATGAAATTACGACAACACTCGATATCTGTTAATTGTAAAATTAATAATTTTTTGCAAACGGTCGGCAGACCATTAGCTGCCGTCAATGGCAATGACAAAGTCAAAACGACTTTCATTTTCCAAAGTCGGCTAAACTTTGACACCCATGGTCAACCCGACTATGGCTGTCTTTGGTCGGCCGATGTTATCAATACGGTACTTCGGCTGACTTTTGGTTGCCAAATTCGGCCCTACCAGTCACTTAGTCGGCACGTCCAACTTTTCGCACCTGGGTTATTGGAGTCGTCTCCAAATTTAATCAGGTCTTCCTTCTTGGTAGGTCTTGATTTTACCACTCTCCTGTGACTAGCAATCACTACTCTGCAAAGTTTACTCAGAATGTCGGCATTCGATTTTTTTGTCCTTGTCGCCGACTCCTCCGAATTTTCTCTTTGGATTCAGTGGGTGCATTGTCTTAGTACCCCTTTTCAACGAAAGTGCTATGTTTCCTGTTTCGGTCCTTTTTCGCCTTTAGATTACAAGGACTCCAATTGCTATCCTTGGAGTCCAATACCACATTTCTATGAATATTTGTTTGGAATCTATTGCAGGCATGGTCCTAAAGTTCCAGTGAAACGTCTGTTGTATAAGGCAGTTCAAGTTGGGTGGGGAAAATTCAATATAGCTGATAACAGCTGATTTACTGGAGGACAAGCAATGTATTGAAGTCAATGAACGAAATTGGTTTTTGTCCATAACTTTTTAAATATTTATTTTTAAACAAAAGTGTAATGAAAAATTATTCTTCATTTAGGGGAGAGTAGGGCAAACCGGACCCTCTAACGGTTTTTTGACTCTTGTGACTAAACGAATCAACCGATTTCATTTTTCGATGGCTTGTTTGAAAGATCATTTAATTGCGCAACTTTTTCCCAGAGACACCTATACTTTATCTTTTATTGTTTAGTTGCTGTGTTAACTTTAAAAAATTTTGCAAACGGTCCGGTTTGCCCCACCCCCTGGGGTAAACCGGACCGTTTGGTTTTTTATTTATAATATTGCATTTACATAATGCACAATAATAAAAAACATTGACAATCATGTAAATATTAAAGGGTTCAATTCTCATTGAAAGACAATTATTTTTCATTGTAAGTAAATATTTTAATGAAAGAAACATTTTATTTAAAAATAATTTTTATGAAACTTTAATTCAATGGAAATATCCTATGGCCGGTTTGCCCCACCGAAAACGGTCCGGTTTGCCCCACAGGCTCATTTTGAGAATAAATTTTTGTCAAAAAGAAACGCTTTGTAAATTCATCAAAGTTTTTGGTGGAAAATATTCCTGAGGTGTGTACCTTCAAAACCTAAGACCTAATATTTGGAAATATTACATGATTTCCTCAGAATTTCCTTAAGAAAAAATTCGTAAAAGTGTAGAAAAAAGTAAAAAAAAATTTTGCTCCCAGCGTTGCACAAACAAAAGTAAAAAATGGCAAATTGAAAAAAATAAGATATACTACACATGGTTGTTTCAAATTTCTAAATAGCACTTTTGACAATTTCGCCATTTCGGAAATATTGAGGGGGGCCGGTTTACCCACCGGTCCGGTTTGCCCCAATCTCCCCTATCGAAAGCTATTTTTTAAAACATTAAAATCAAAATATCAATTTTTATTGTTTTAAAAAATAGCTTTCGATAAATGAAGAATAATTTGTCATGACACTTTGGTTTAAAAATAAATATTTTAAAAGTTATAGACAAAACACTAATTTTGTCCATTGACTTCAATACATTGTCTGTCCTCCAGTAAATCAGCTGATATCAGCCATATTGGATTTCCCCCACCCAACTTGGACTACCTAATGACTTTACGCCCTGTCGTCTGCTATATATAAGCACCACTTTTGTGCCTATGGGGTAAATTTTTTTAACTTTAAGAAGATGTTTATTTCTTGAACTTGAATTTTCTCAAAGAAAAAATTTTTAGCCAAGAAGTGAATTTGTAATTGCAATTAATTTTATCAATTTTTAGATATTTGTGCATGTGTTATATATATATATTAAAGGAAATCTGGTTACTTATTTTCTACCGCTTATTATTTATTTGCACTATGCTTTTAGCGTAATAGACATTAAAAATGTCTGATTCTACGATTCCAAAAATCGACGAAAGTGAATTTGAGGTTCGTTTCTTAGAAGAAAAAAACAGATGCTTGTACACAACAAAATTCATTAAGAAAGATGATGTCGTTATTGAGTATGTTGGTGAAATTGTAATGACAACAAGTGAAATGAAAAAACGAGAAATTTCTTATGCTAAAAATAATTTGGGCTGTTACATATTGGAATTTTCATTTAAAGGCAAGAAAGCTTATATTGATGCGACGGAAGAATCAATTCACAAGGCTCGATTAATGAATCATTCCAATGATGCAAATTTAATGCCATTTAAACGTATAATTGATGACAAACCTCGAATTTTTTTCAAAGCAAAGGTGGATATAAATCCGAATACGGAACTTGTTTGGGATTACGGAGACAGAAGGAGAGCGGTAGTAGAAAATAATCCGTGGTTAAGCAAATCAAAGCGACTAAAATGTACGTCACAAATTAAGAACATTCATCCGGGACGTTCAGAAGGTGAGTTAAAATAAATTATATAATATATGTTATATGTTTGTTTTAATATTTCTTAAATCCCTATAATTTCACTCTTGTCATGCAGAATGTATATGCAATATAATATAATTAAATTCCATTCCTTAAATTTTGTGGGTGCTTTGTTTTAATGCATCAGAAAACAAACAAATATATTACGTCACAATATTGCCTCAATATTAAACTTTTTTAGACTACTAAGAACTACGGAAAGATGAATCAACAGTTGCGAGAAGAAGCAAAATCTTTAAACGAATTGTGCGAAACATTCAAAAATATGTTGAAATTTGCCAACAAAAAATGTGGAAAACTTTTAATTTTTTAAAACAGAAAATTAAATACAGACTCAAAACCAGTTCATCTTCCCAACTTTTGATTCGTCTTCTCCTAGTTCATACTTGTCGAGAAAAAATGCTTTTGAGTCAATAAGAAATTTCCGGCTTAAGAAAATTTAGAATTTTCCTGATTTTCTTTTGGTAAATTCAACAAAATTCCATTTTTTATCACATACTGTCGGAAGACTTTGCTCCCTTCTTGCATCTTTTGATTCGTCTTCGCCTAGTTCTTAGTACCCTAGAAAAACTGCTGTTGAGTCAAAAAATTCAACAAAATTCAATTTTTTAAAAATTGTCGGAAGACTTTGCTCCTTTCTTGCATCTCTTGATTCGTGTTCTCCTAGATTCTATTAGCCTAGAAAAACTAGATTTGAGTAAAAAAACGGGTGTTGAGTCAGGAAAAAATTTCCTGTTCTAAAAAATTAAAAATTTTCTTGATATTTACTATTTTCTATAGCGGGTACATAATGGGGTTAAATCAACCCTTTTTCCACCATAAGAATCGGCAAGGGTTTAAGCAACATTTTTTTGAGCATAGAAATATTAGCTGATGTAATCTGGGGTCACTGTCATATTCCGAAACGTATATATTTAAAATGAATTGAAGGATTTCAATTTTTGTAGAGGAGTTTTAATCGACTTCAAACTTTGCCAATGAATCTTTTTACCTTGCGCGAGTCTTCCGTGCAGCTGTTATTCCGATCCCATTTCCACCCCGTTCTTCACAAAGAACGGGGTAAGGCAGCTCTAAATACTATACAACTGCTTGAACCTGCGACCTGCATAAAGTTTTCCTTCTTGTCGAACTTCTCTTGGCATAAGAAGGATCGTGGTTTCTTCTTACAATCTACCGGTTTATGGCCAGCTTCTCCGCACCTGAAGCACGTAGCCGAGTTATCCACAGCTTTACAGTCTCTGCCTATATAGTCATAGTTGAGGCTTCTATGACATCTAACGACCAATACTTAAGTATGTGATATTGTTTTTTCGCTTCTTCTGACCATACCAGTCCCTGGTAGAACTTCTCGCATACAGAAGTTTTTTCTCCTGTGTGCTTCTCCTACACTCCTTGTATGAGCAATGTTGTGCTTTTTAGTCCACTTTTGATTATCATATTAACACACTTTTGGACCTCACAGAATTTCAGCATCTTGCTGACTGCTTCAGAAGCATTACTGAGAACACAAATGAAGCTAGCTAGACTCTTTATACTCCTCGTACTACCTTGTCTCTACATCTTATGTAGAGGTTACAATGGTCTGTGGTACTCCCGAAGCATTAGTGCGATGTCTATGATATCCAGTGTCAGGATAATGGTAACTATACGTTTGAGATTCACTGTTACAAAACGTAACCATAAAATCACCACTGGTCATAGTTTGATTAATATATTATACCTAATAATATCACCAGAGAGTTAAAGTACCTTCATGATTTAATATTAAGTTTTTGCTTAATGGGAAGTTAAAGTAACTTTACTTTTCCATTAAGTTTCCTCCTTTCCAGGAAAGACCTACTTTCGACTCTATATACATTATACATATATAATGTGATATATATATGGGACATTCTATTTCAAAACGAACCACCTTATAAACAATTGCCATTGTAAAGCAATTTTCAAAAAATTATTTCTCCCATTTATTAAAGCCAAACTTTATTCACTATTAGTGATTTTAAAATAAAAATTTCTTAATTTCATGACGGTAAAAAATTTTTTTAAATAAATAATAAAATTTATAGAAAAAATTAAGTTTGAAAGATAACCTTTTGAATATCTCAAAACATGTCGTGTCCGATTTTCTTAAAATTTATGTCAAAATATAGCTTAAAAATTCTAGTTTTATTCTATGTAAACATTATAATGGGAAATTCGCAGAAATTTGAGAAATTAATTAAATTTTACAAGAATTTCTAAGGTTATAATGTATGTACTGCACGGAGAAAAGTGAGTTTGCTGTTATATGGATAGCGAATTTTTAGCTATTACAACTAATAATTAGCTGTTTTAGCAAAATAAATTAGCTATTTTAGCTAATTATTAGCTGCATTAGCTAACAATAATTGCTATCCATATAATAGCAATTAAGGTTACCTAAGGTAGCTAAAAATTAGCTGAAATAGCTAACTATTTTTCTCCGTGTGAGAGGAATTTGTTTTTTTCAAATTTTTACACTGTTTAACCTTTGACTGCTTCATAAAATTTAATTGGTTCTTAATTTCAACCGAATTGCCCATTGTAATGTTTACATAAAATGAAACTAGAATTTTTAAGCTTCATTTTGACATAAATTTTAAGAAAATCGGACACGACATGTTTTGAGATATTCAAAAGGTTATCTTTCAAACTTAATTTTTTCTATAAATTCTATTATTTAAAAAAAAAATTTTTACCATCATAAAATTGAGAAATTTTTATTTTAAAATCACTAATAGTAAATAAAGTTTGGCTTTAATAAATGGGAGAAATAATTTTTTGAAAATTGCCTTACAATGGCAATTGTTTATAAGGTGGTTCGTTTTGAAATGGAATGTCCCATATATATATATATATATAACTGTTTAAAAAATTTGGTTTAAATTACAAAGTCGAAACTTGCTACTTCAACTTTTGTTGAGGCTGAAAATGACAATTTAAATGGAATGACCCATATATATTTGTGTCCTTTTCCATCTCATGCGTCTCGTTCGCAAACAAGATTCGCGAACGCAAAGCATGGGTTGGAAAAGAAGATACACATATTTGTATCCTTTTCTATTTCATGTGTCTTGTTCGTTAACGAGATAAATCAATAAAGACGATTAACAAGTACATCACTCCGAGTTAGGATTTCAAGAGAAAAAAAGAACGACTTCTTTTTTACATTTCTTCAGACACTGTCTAATCTTACTCGTTTGGACGCAGACGTTCGTTCTAAAAGCAATGTGCTGCTTGTCCCCACAGCACCGAAAATTTCCTAAAAATTTATTAAATATTTATTTGCAATATTCGGCATATTTTACTGGAAAGTTTAGTGAAAATTGTGTAAAGACTTAAATGTCCCGATTAACTAAATGTTTAGCGCGAAGCTTTTCCTGAACGTGAAATTAAATCTTCTCATATTTATAACTATAATATAATTCTAATACAGGCCGACACTGATTTTGGTACGGCATATGTCAAAGATGTTTCTAATATATCTTTCGCGCTGATTAAGAACCTATAAATAAAAATTAGGTATCAGCTCTGGTTAACTAGAAAAACGGGGTCAAAATGTCAAAAATAGCGTTTTTGACAAAGTTTGAGCATCACTAGCGACGAAATGAAAGGTCGTAGAAACTTCTACATGGGCACAAATTAAGACATTACTTTTCAACAACAATCCCTAAAAATACCATTCTTGCACAATAACCTCAAAGTCAATGGTAGTCAAATGTTAAAGGCCAAATACTACTTTTGCCAAATTTGAGCAATTAAAAAATTGTTTCAATCGACGTAAAACGAATTTTATGCCCCTTTTTTTCATTGTTTAAGAAACTCGAATTTTATAAAAATGAATTTAAAATATTTAACTTTTATCCCAGAATTTTTCACGAAACAATTGTCAGCTCGTTAGTAAGACCCTTCACTAAACGTGAAGCGGAAACCTACAATATCGACCAAGTTTCAAATTCTAGAAGAAGTAACGATTTTTAAACCTAGACGTCACCGTCAAACAATATAAATTAAAAAACAAATTTAAAGCTATGAAAAAATGGGGGACTAACTCTGCTGGGGCTCGAAACCCAGGACCTATCAATTGCCGGTTGATTGCTCTTCCACTGAGCTACAGAGGTCCACATCCAACAAATTCTCATAGCTTATCGATCCAGTAATCAAGATGGTTCGCATTCCTCTGCTACAATTTATTTAACTTTTATCCCAGAATTTTTCACGAAACAATTGTCAACTCATTAGTAAGACCCTTCACTAAACGTGAAGCGGAAAACCTCAGGCAGGTATTAAATCAGCCTGCATTTGGGAAATCAGAGATACGAGACATCTCACAACGTTCAAAGGTTGCGCCTCAGAGATGAATTATTGTATTTAAATATCGTCTGCTTATATAGTATTCTGTATTTTACATTTTCTCCGCATGAGCGCGCTGCCTCTGAACGTTGAGCAGATTATATTTTCTCATATAACTCTGATCCCCCAAAATAATGCTAATTTTTTCCACTATCACTATTGGTGTGAGGTCTTCTTATACTACTTTATGGTTTCTACAACATTTCGTCTCATCGCTAGAAAAAATTTAATTTGCTAAAAAAGGAATGGGATTTTCAGGAATTATAGACGAAAGGTAAATTTTTAATTTTAGCCCAAGTAGAAGTTTCTACGACCTTTCGTTTTATTGCTAGAGATGCTCCAAATTTGCCAAAATCAGTTTTTGTCTTTTAAAATTTGACTACCATTGACTTTGAAGTTACTGTGCAGGAATGGTATTTTCAGGGATTGTTGTTGAAAGGTTAAGCTTTAATTTGTGCCCAAGTAGAAGTTTCTGCGACCTTTCATTTCATCACCAGATGTGCTCAAACTTTGTCAAAAACGCTATTTTTTGACATTTTAACCCCGTTTGTCTAGTTAACCAGAGCTGATGCCTAATTTGCATTTACGGATTATTAATCAGCGTGGAAAAACCTATCAGAAACATCTTCGATATTTGCAGAACAAAAATTTCTTATAATTAGGTTGTCCTGTGTAATTATTAATATAATTAAATATAATTATAATAATCAGGACATTTAAATCTATAAACATCTTTCAATAAACATTGCAATTAAATATTCCTAATAATGACAGTAAATATTTGATAAATTTTTAGGAAAGTTTCGGTGCTGTGGGGGTGTATATTTTATAATAATTTCTTGCGGTAATAATTCTGATTTGTAATTTTTAGCAAATTCATTTTGTAAAAATGTTTGAAACTTATATCCGAAAATTCTTTTGAATAAATTGTACCTTGTGAAGAAAACGTAAAAATAAACGTAAATTAAAACGTAAAAAGAATCGTTCTTTTCTTATTTTGAAATCCTGACTCGGAGTGATCGACTTGTTTATAGTTTTATAAAAATTTTAAAATATTAATCAAATTTTCCACACAAATTTGTACTTTAAATTAAAGTTATTAATACGTTAATAACTAACATCTGTGTTATATATTAAAAAATGTTTTAATTTTACCTATCATATGGAAAAAACCAATTACTTTTTTAAATAATGCTACATAATATCCAAAAAACTTAAGAAAATGTCGTTATTAAATATATTTATGTAAAAATATATATTCTTTTAGGTTCAAAGAGTATTGACTTAAATCAGTCAATACCATTGAAAGATTCATATGTTTCAATAATGAGGTTGTCGGATTCAAAAATCCTTGCTAGTAGTGTCGTTACAAACCTGGATGACACAGAAGACAGTTTGATTAATAATTCTATTAATTCAGTTAATAGCTTGGAATTTAAAAGAAATAAACACCATTCTACTCCCCTAAACAGATCCAAGAAATCTTTTAATTCTGAAGATGGAAATTCTGACGGTGCGTATTGTATAATTTTTTAATAAATCAAGAATAAAATTTGACGTCAAAAATTTTTCTTACTTTGAATGTAATAAAAGTTTTTATTGTGGTCAGTAAACAACATTTTTTTATCCTGTCTGCATGGAAAGTAGTTATTGAGTGCACACATATTTGAATAAATACAATAGTTATATATTAATCATATGAAATAAGTGGAGAAAGAAAGTGGGGAGAGTATTTCAATACGATGCCATTTTGCCTAGGAAGTGATTTTAGCAGTTTTTAATTTTGTGACATTAGCGGGTGGGAATGTATTTCGCGCCCCCTCACCTTACCTTTGGGTAGGAATCACTTACTTTGAGACCGCCTCAGGTGCATGAAATAACACACTTTTCGTGCAGGCAGGACAAAAATCATATTTAAGGCGGTGTCAAAGTCGATGCGATTTTCCCATTGAAGCTCAATGCAAAAATCCAATCGACTTTGACACTGCATTAATAATAGTTATTTTCGTATCAAGGGCGCAAAATAGATTATTGGGACGATGGTGTGATGAAGGGACCGAGGGGACACAACTTCGCTCCCTCGGCTTCATCTCGCCGGAGTCGGAATCACCTTTGCGCCCATAATGCAAAGATAATTTTTTGTCCAAACTGCATGGAAGTATGGTATTGAGGGCACGCACGATTAAACGCTCATTTTAGTTAAAAATTAAACTCTATATAAATGTTGACTCTTTGAAGTCTATAATGATAAACCTAGTGACACCTAGTGATTTATCTAGTGCAGGCTGTCTAGGTGTCAGGATGACAAGTCTCCTGAAAAAGTGCCTGGACGTGATAATTTAGTTAGTTTATTTTTGTGTCGACTCGAAACTAAATTCAGTTTGTTAATTTAGTTTCGTATTGACTCAGAAACTGAAACGAAACTAAACTTTAGAGACAGCCCCTGGTTAAATTATTTTCTATTTTGAGCAATAAGCTTTATTTTTATTAATTTTTACAGAAAAAAACAAAAAATTAACATGCGGGCGGAAAATACTTTACTTGTGTGACATCAGCGGGCGGTAAAGTATTTTTTCTAACGCACGCACCGAAAGTACATCATTTCTCACCTATAAAAAGGGTGGAAAGTACGTCTTTCCCAGAGGCAGGGAGAGAATGTTACTTTCCCTCCCCGTGATGTCACGGGGAGAGAAAGTAATATTTTCTTCCTGCTGCTATAAAAATTTTTAATTTAAAAAATTTTTTTTTAATTTTTAAAAATATAAAAAGAGCTTTATACTTTTTAAGATTAAATATGTATCATGTTGTTATTTTTTATTAATAATGGATAATTGCATATTTGTACTTTCGTTTACGTGTGTTACAAAAAATAGTATGTGCACCACGGAAGGAAAATGATTTTCGCCTCGTGTGTTTGCAGTTCTCGACTTCGCTCGCACTCGCCTTCGGCTCGTACGCTCGCTACGTCTCGAACCACAAACTTCACCCTTGGGAAAATCACTATTTTCCTCCCTAGGTGCACAATATCTTATTTTCTAACACACGCACCGAAAGTACACCATTTCCTATGTGTTTAGCGGGAGGGGAATGTACATTCCCTCCCGGCTAGTGACGACACTAGCCATCACATTGTCACACATGTCACATGTCACATTTTCCTCCCTCACCGGGAGGGAATGTTACATTCCCTCCCGGTGAGGGAGGAAAAGTAACTTACATTCTCGGTAATGTTGTTATTAGGAACGAAGTATAAATCAAAGTATGACCATTATGTTAGTAATGTAACTTACGTAACTAGAGTAACTTACGTAACTAGAGTAACTTACGTAACTAATCGATTTTACGTAAGTTACGTCACTAACCGATTTTTGCGTAATTTATGAAATTAATCAAACTTACGTAAGTTATTTTTGTTTCGTAACTAACGTAAGTTTTCTAGTTACGTAACTTACGTAAGTTGTTCTGGTTACGTAATTTCTGCAAATTACATAAGTAACTCTAAAACTTGTCAATGCTTCTTTAAATATTTGTACTTTCGGTATACGTGCGTTAGAAAAAATAGTATGTGCAACTCGGGAGGAAAAATGATTTCCACTCGTGTTTTACAGTTCTCGGCTTCGCTCGCAAGCACTCGCCTTCGGCTCGTGCGCTCGCTACGCCTCGAACTGCAAACTACACTCGTCGGAAATCATCCATTTCCCTCCCTTGATGCACAATTTACTATTCCGCCCGCTTCCCCTACTCCCGGGCAGAATGTGCTACTTTGCGCCCGCCTTAAGTGCCCGAAATGACATTCTTTCCGTGCAGGTAGGACAAAAAATATTTTAATGTTCCGATAGTCTTTATTTTAAATTTAATTTATGAAAATTCATTCTTTACGAAAATAAATCTTGTTCTTCTAGTTTCAATGAATGTATCAGAACATTTAAAAAGTGCATACGTCGCTTTGGAAAAGTTATCAATTACAAAAGATTTGGATAACACAAGTCTTCCTCGCAGTGGTGCATCAGAAATCCTAGATCTGATGGGAGATAGTTGGCTAAATAGCCCTTTTACACACATTAACAGTAGTGATTTTGATAATACACCACTTAATAAATCGCAAAATTCGACATTACCTCACGAGGACGTAAAATTTAAAGGTAGCTATGACTTTTATCAATCTAAATAATTATTTTTAATGTGATCATGATCACTTTTATGATCTGCTGTTTCGTTAAACATTTATTATACTAAAAAATTATTTTTAGTGGTAAGTTCAATTTTTGAAAGATTCCTAAAGTTGTATTTCTACTTACAACTATCAAGAGCTAAAATTTAAGTTTTCATTACAATTTTTTATACCTTTGTTATTCTTTCTTTTTTAACTAATTAACGAAAATGAATATATAATGTCTCAAAATACTGGTAAGCTTATTAGTTTCCGAGTATTCTGATCAATTTCGCAAAACTTTAACATTGTTAATTGAAGCGTTGGATGCAAGAAGGGCGTATAACAAAAAACGATAAACGGAAATATTTCAAGTTAAAGTTTTAAACTTTAATTGCCAAAAAACTGTACTTTCAAATCAAATAAACTTCCTTTTAATTAATTAGTCTTTTATTAAGCTATCAAATGCAATTTTAAAAATAAGAGAAAGTTGCAATTAACTATTTAATAATAATGTTTTTCAAAACTAATTTATACGCCTTTTTTGCACCACACAATGTTTTAGGCTTTAGTGAAATTTGAAGTTTAAACTCACGATAACTTTAACTTTTAAATATTTCTAGATATATTTTGTGATTTTCTTTATTTTTAACATATAATTAAGCCTTAAATCATTTTAAATTCTAAAAAAATAGACATTTTTAATGAATATTTTTTTAACCAAATTTTTTTAATGAAGTGTCGATTTTTAATTGTTGTTACATGCAAATTCTACTAAAAACATTTTAAATTACAAAATTATGTGACATTCACGCAGATTTTTATTCATAGCATCGTCAAAAAGTCTCATATCAAAATAAATTTTCAATAATATAATAGAGGATTTTGTAATAATTCTCATTCAATAATTTTAAAACGGGCGTTTTCCGCCTAACGCCCTTCTTGCACCCAACGCTTCAATTGTTTTCTCCTGTAGGTTTTGTCTTGTTTGATTCAGGTGTTGCCAAAATTCCTTTATTCTCTCTGAAATGGTTACCTTGCCTATCTGAAGTATCAAATTCTTACACAATACAATTTAGTGTTCAGGAGCAACTTTAAGTGTAGACATACCGCTTAAAAGTTGTTCTAGTTGTTCATGTTTTGTCAGACATTTCCTTTTACTCTCTGGCAAAGCAGCATTGCTTTCAACAAAACAAATCAGCGACCCCAAAATCCCCCGAGAAATAAGTTTCAAATGAATTAAAGGATTTTTAAAAAATGGTCGGTCATATTGGATCTGCCATTTTGAGTTCTGAAATTCGGACTTTAGATTCGTAATTTTAGCGACCTAGAAAATATTAAAGTATATAGTGACCAACCATTTCAGTATTATCTTTTGAAATAAATTATTAAATACCTATATTTGTTAATTTACGAAATTAGAGTCTATTACGTAATACAATAATGACCCCATTTTGAAAATAGCTTCTTTCTGTACTTGGTGCACAATGTTCTGTTAGAAAAGCAGCTTCCAAAAAGTTTTTTTGTTGCTCAAGGATATAAAGGTGCTAATGTATAAAAAATAGAAAAATATAAGTCGAAATTTCACAGCAGAATTTCCTGCAAAAATAAATAAAATGAAACATTTTTGTTTCATTTTTTTGTTAAAAATAGCCGACCAATGTCGAAAATGCCTAATTATCAACAATAACCGCAACATATATACATACACCGATAGGTTTTTATTACACAGAATTAGTTGGTGAGGCCTTATCGGAGTAAATTTGCGACACTTATAAGATTCCACTTTGAACATTTAATTTGAGTTCATGTTTGTAAATGATAATTATGTCTATGTGAGTTGACCATCTATAGTCAGACACCATAATTTTTAAAATAATGAATAAAATATTTCTTGTTTGATTATAATGTAAAATAACAATGTTTTCATAAAATATAAACTCTACAAATTCGTCCAGAATATTCTTTAAAGTAATTACCACAGTCCAAAAAATCTTTAAAGTGTCTGACTACTACTACCGTCTGACAATACTTGCACTTACCCTAATTATTGTTTCCCATAATGAACTCAAATTAAAAGATAAAATTGTCATCTCATAAATATCGCAAATTTACACTGGCAACAATCCACGACAACAAGGGCAGACTTCTAGACCAAAATTTTCTTAACGAATTTAAGCGTTCTACGAATATCGAGTGACGTTTTTCAAAAATTTTAAATGGCGATGTTAATATAGCCACTAAATGTCATTAAGTTCTAAAATTGTAAAATGACTTTGTGTATTAAGAGTCTAAAAGAACTCCAATTAATCTCAAACATCTTATCCAGCACCTTTTAACGCCACTAATTGCGATTCTTATGTTAGTTTTACAAAATTCAAAACGGCTGATCAAAAATGGCGGACAAAAATGTTTAAATTAATTGAAATTGTTTCTATACTTGTTTATCGAGCGTGTTTTGAACCAGGGTGTCCACCGTGTGGGAAAAGCGAGAATTTTTTTTGTATGGGAAATGTACGAGAATTAATATGTTCAACGGGTTTTTTTCTTAAAATAGTCGTAATAATGAAACAGACAAGGACAGATATATTTATTCTTTTTTCTCTCATGCTAAAGGTTTTTGCTCGCCCAAAACTTTGGAAGTGTGCAAGCACTTTATAGTTTATAATATTGAAGTTGTGGTTATACCTCTGCAGCAGAGATGGGAAGTGACGTGTCCCCTTATGTTTTCTATGTAAAATACTGTAAATTTCATGTTCAATATGGCGGACCTAATATTTCTTTAAAATTTACCGTTTAAAGTGATGTTTTTTATGTTATCAAATAATATTATCATTATTAAAGATTTAAAAACATTTTATTACAAAAAGGGTTATTATTAAAAAATGTGTATTAAAGCAAGAAAAACTATATATTAATCTTTTCAATTAAAAAAAATATTTTCTTGAGAAAAACCGACTGTCTTAAACTCCATAGTCATATACTATGGTCAGAATTAATTTTTGAACACCAATTGATAACAGTTAAAAATCAAACTAATAAAGTCATAGCCAAATGTTTGATTTGTAACAAAATTTTATAAAATACTGTCCCTGGCGGAATGTGTTAAGTGAGAGTTGAGCGAATTCGATAAGATTTCTCTCAGGCTAGCTCAAAATATTACATAAGAGCTAATTAGTAATATTTACGGGCCTTTTGAAAAAATGCGGGAAATGTGCGGGAATTTTATTTCATTTTTTCAGTGGATACCCTGTTTGGGGGAGGCTGAATACGAATTTAATCTTGATTTTAAGAAATTCAAAATTTTGTATATAAAATGTTGCTGACGATGGTTTTGAAGATGATTTTAATCGGAAAATTTTAGAAAAAATTGTTTTTTTTTCAAGATTAAATTCGTAATCAGCCACTTGAAAAGTCAATTAACAAATTTCTGTAAATTTTTCGATATGTTTAAAATGATTGCTTAAAATATCGTATACTATGTGAGTTTATAAAGCATTTATATATTTTTACGTTTAATGTATTTGAAATAATAGCAGCTCTTAACAATGTTACTACGAAAATTGGACCAGTTTCATGTACCATAAATTGCCCTCTAAGTCTAAAAGTGTTAGACATTTTCGTAAACTCAAATTAAGCAACACGTTGAGATAGAAAATATATTTTTACAATCTACTATATCTTTAAATTTCTTTACCAATAATCTTTGTGAGGAAAAATAAAATTTGAATAACTAATAATTTATTTAACTATCTACTGTTATTATAATAATGTGTGTCTGATATACAATAGTATTGGGATCTCTTTTGGGGGCGTGGCTTAATAATTTGACCTACTCTCAGTAGTACCATTTTTCGACACCGCGTTAAAAAGCTACTCTGGTTGGTGGAAGCTGGACAAGTTTAGACAAAACGACCTACTGTCAACGGTTACAAAAATTTTCAACAGAGAGCGTCTCACGGTACAAGAGATCCCAATACTAAGCAACAAGGGGACAAAGGCAGTTTGACTTATATCAAAATGACGACCATATTCACGAATAGGCAAAAATTATGCATGGGATCAGCTGTTATTTTTGCACATGGGCAAAAATGGTCGCTAGTTTCATGCAGTCGTACAAATGAATGACTTTAGGCCATGTCGTCAGTTATCTAAAAGCGCCATTTTTGTGTATGAGGTATAAAAAAATGTTAATTCTCGCGATGCGTCAAAAATCCTATTTTACAGGTCTCTTTAACTTGCTTTTTATTGCTCACAGTCAAATGTGATTTCATTAGAAACTGTGATACTCTAATTTACCATTTACATAACGAAAGTGTAAAAATGTTAATTTTTGTAAGAAAAAAGTTGTTTAAAAATTGCGATTTTAGTGCTTGCTTTGTTTACTTTTTTGTTTGTTTACATTTCACAACTTGGACATGTCTATGAGGCATTTTCGTGTAATGTCCTAAGTTGAAATTTCAACTTCTTGAAAAAAATTGAAACTCGGGGAATTTGTTGTTCTATCAAGTAGAAATGTGCCCCAAAAAATATTTTTGACTTTTTCGAAAATTTTAAGGGGGTAGAGGGGGGTCAATATGACCAATTTTGCTAACACCGGCTACTTTGTGAATTTTTTCTGAACGTACTTTTAATGGGAAAAATTTTTCAGAATATGTTTCGGAAAGATTTTTTCGTTCTCTTTTCAATGGTGAATTTTATTTTTTAATATTTTAAAAATTTATCCCAATTTTTGAAAATTAATATTTCAATTTCAATTTCCCAAAAAAGGGTCCGTTTTATTTGAAAATAAATTATTGCAAACGAAAGCTGAGGTTTTTTCCTATGCGTATGTAAATTTTCAGAAAGCCCTTTTTTTGTTTTTGAGTTATTAAATTTTAAAGAATAAATTGCTGCGCGCAGCGTCGCGGGCACCTCGCATCACGCTGGGTACCACGCGGCTCAGTGCCACCGCAACGCTGCGCGCAGCAATTTATTTTTTGAAATTTAATAACTCAAAAACAAAAAAAAAGGTATTCTGAAAATTTACATGCGCATAGGAAAAAACCTCAGCTTTCGTTTGCAATAATTTATTTTCAAATAAAACGGACCCTTTTTTGGGAAATTGAAATTGAAATATTAATTATCAAAAATTGGGATAAATTTTTAAAATATTAAAAAATAAAATTCACCATTGAAAAGAGAACGAAAAAACCTTTCCGAAACATATTCTGAAAAGTTTTTCCCATTAAAAGTACGTTCAGAAAAAATTCACAAAGTAGCCGGTGTTAGCAAAATTGGTCAAATTGACCCCCCTCTATCCCCTTCAAATTTTCGAAAAAGTCAAAAATATTTTTTGGGGTACATTTCTACTTGATAGAACAACAAATTCCCCGAGTTTCAATTTTTTTCAAGAAGTTGAAATTTCAACTTAGGACATTACACGTAAAATGCCTCCTATATACATTTCTTAAATTATGTTGATACTGTTTTAAATGAATGCAAGAAATAATCTCGCTTGTTTTCCATGTCATAGCCTGATTTTTCAAGCGTTTTTTAAACGAAATTAGACTAGCCTTGAATTATTTTCCTAGTTTGCGCCTTACTAAACGAAAAAACTTTCCTCCTGGGCCTTACTATATCCTATTCTTAATTTTAGAGCAAACAGTGTGCTATATTTTTGGTTCATACCTTTCCCGTTCAATTTTAGGACAGTATTTGTCTCAAAGAAAGACAACTCGAATCTTCTTTCGCTAGTAAAATTTAATTCAACAAATCCGATGAAAACCACTGTTATGTCTCAAAATGAAAAAAGACATTTCACAATTATAATTTAAATATTGATTTGTCCAGAGTATCGATGTAAATTAGATAAAATACCCATCAGCTACATAGTTAAAATTATTTATTTGACGTTGAAGTCGAAATAATTCAGTTTTGAGAAAAATAGAAATGTGTCTCGTAGTAGAAATTTTCTTCTTTAAATAAACTTGATTATGACGAGACTCGAAGAAGATACTTGTGGGTGGTACACTACTAGTCGACTTGATGTCGATTTTTAGACTGACGCGAAGAATTCGTTAAGTTGAGTCATTGGTGACTTTTAAGACAAGGTAACTTGAAGGCTTATCCTTGACTGCCAAAATCGCCAAGAGTAGAACCTTTCATACTGTTCCTTTTGGAAGAGATAATACAACACACCACTAACTCTTATTACATTTTGGCTCAAGACGTGATTACACATGCACACAAAATAAAAAAATCTTAAGACCCAGAGGACAGAACCCCCTACCGCCATGTTTTCGGGGTTGCTGAAACCGAATAGGGTAGAAATTTCAATTTTGACGAAAAGTCAAGTAGGTTGTCTAATTCTACATTTTTTAGGTCGCTTAAACCGAAAAAGACAAATAAAAACAATTGCTTCTCTTCCTTAACCCCCTATAATCATTTTAACTCCCATTTGGCCTTACAAATGGGTGTTAAATGGGTAGCACTTTTAATTTTGACTAAAAGACACGTAGGCACGGTGAGCTTGGATGAACTTCAACCCAAAATTCAATGAGCATTGCCGTTTTTTTTGGGATTTGTTAGTAGAGCTCTTCTGATTATTTTAAGACCAAAATGAAAATAATCGATGGAGGGAAATAATTATCTTGATTTTTAATTTTTTTATTGGTTAATTTATATAAATTATCCAAAAAAGCTTTATTTAAATTTCTTTCTTAATACTAGACATGTATTTTAGTGTTAATAAAGAATTTCTACAAGAATTAAGATATTAAAAAATGTTAAAATATTAATTTTATTTAAAATTGATGAAAAAATCTGTCTTTTTACGGTTTGCTGAGAGTAACACTGCTGTTATGCATTTTACACTAAAATCGTAAAGAGGTGAATTAAAGTTCATATAATTTTCTGTAAAACTAAACAAACTAGACTGTTCTATATTTATTATTATTTATGTATTTATTTATTTATTATTATTATTATTATTTATTATATTATTATTTTTATTATTCATAAATGTGACACTTTAAACTTGATATTTAATTTAGAATTCAAATTTTTAATATTTTTTCCTGTAATATCTTAAATATAAAAAATGTATGTTTATAGAGATTTGTTTTTAAGCAATTTCACATAGATAAAATTAATCAAAATCTTGTGATATGAAAGATATTATTATTTTAAAAACACATTTGTTTTAATATCTGTATATTTAACATTTATTTTCAGGCTCCATAAAATTACATTTATAACAATTATAAAATAAATTATTTATAAAATTTACAAAATGTGAAGACTATTATATTCACAACCGTTTTAAGTAGTCTTTTCGGATTATCGTAATGATCTTTAGAAACTTTATATTTTATCCAAATCGTTTTAAAGTCAGAATAATGAAGTGACTCAATCGCTTGCTCACTATAAAATCCGAGGTCCAATTGTGTTTTTTTAAAAAATTCAGAACCGTGATAAAACACTGCATGAACTTTCGGAGTAACTGGAATATTTAGTTCTATGTAACTGTTCTTAAATTCTGTAATTCTGTCTTCGAAAAATGAATCAAGATTTTTACTAAAACATGCGTCTACAACTTTTTTAAAAACTTTAATATATTTTAAAGATCCTAAATTTTTACTTCTGGAACGCAACAAATCAAGCTTTTTTATTAAAATTCTACAAGAATTTCCATTAAATGATGGACTTCTATGAGTTATGTCACGCTGAACATTTTATTTCTTGGCCCAATGAAGAGCATCTTCCTCACATTCTTTTAATATGTGCGTGAATAAACCGTTGACTACACCTAACATCAGATGCAACTCTGGTGGTGTAATTATGTCAAGATATGTTCTATCACTTTAAGTCGAGAGAATAGGAGGATTTATGCAATTTTTATATTTTTTGGCCTCAGATTTTTTTCCCTTCTGACTCGTTCCAATTAATATAATTTTCTAATGTATTACCAACAGTTCTGTGAACATCTTCTTGATCAAGATTACCTTTTTTGTATAGCACCATGTGCATGGGAAGAAACTACTATGACTCATAATACCAGAAATAATGTTCGCCAATTTTAAGTCTGTGGCAATTGTTCCTAAAAAATAATTAATTTTTAATGCAGACCACAATTTCGGTACATTATTATAACTTTCAGAGCAATGCGTTAATGCGAGAACAATTAATTTATTGATGCCCGAATCTTCAAATTGATTAGTAAGAATTCCTTGATTATAAGTTTGACGAAAACCTGCATTTTTATCATTTTCAGTAAATGACTGAATAGATAGACTTATTTTTAGAAATCCTCCACCACCATCAATACTAAATTTCAGATTAACATCGGAAACTTCTCGCTTTTCCTTGACAGAATTTATTAAACCCTCAAGATCTGTGCAAATGGCAACCGCTTCAGAAGATGTTGAAGCAATTTTATCATTTTTTATATTAACGAAATTGAAATTTTGAATCGAAAAATATTTATCAACGCAATGGATTCTTTCTGATAATTTTTGTTTCAAATAAGGTTCGACAAGTTTAGAATTATTTGTAGCTACACGTAAAGCTTGTGCAATGCCAATAGTTTTTCTTTGACTGAGGTGAAACCGATTTTGAATTTTTAAAAAATCATCTGCAGTTAGAAGTGCTTGTTTAGTTGGATTTTTGTTTCTTTTTGTACCCACGGTAACATTTAAAGTCTGACCACCTTGACCTTGACACAAAGAAAGTGACGTACTCTGCTTCTCCTTTTGTTTATTTAATAATCGTTTTAAGAATGATGAAACAACTTGTTCAGTTGCCTTAGGACCGAGTTTGACGAGATTTTCTTTAATGCTATCTAAACTATAGATTGTAAAGTAAAATTTAAAAAAATATAAATATCATACCAGGAATTGCATTATTTGTTATATCTGTTAGGTTGTTTTGGGAGTAATACTTTTTGGGTCAGAAGAACAAAAATTCTTTAGTACAATGATGTACGAACAGGTGTTAGTGAGAATGTGAGACAAGGCTGCAGTCCAAATTGTTAAGTTATGACAAGCTAAATATTTTAGTAACACTAAAATACATGCCTAGTATTCAGATAGAAATTTAAATAAAACTTTTTTAAATAAATTATATAAATTAACCAATAAAAAAATCAAGATAATTTACAATTCCCTCAATCGATAATTCCTTTTTTGTCTCAAAATAATCAGAAGATCTTCCCTAACAAATCCCAAAAGAAAGCGGCGATGTTCATTGACTGTTTGGGTTGAACTTAATCCAAGTTCACTGTGTAGGATGTCTCATTCTATGCATGAGGGTCTGTCCTCGAGGTCTTCATTTTTTTATTTATTTTGTGTGCCTGTGTTGTAGATTTATTTTTAACCCTTGTATAGAGCATGTAAGGACCAATAGAAATGTGACAAAACGAAGATGACCATGTATTGTATCAACTTTCTGCGTGACGCACAAATGGATCGATTTTTAGTTTAATGACATATTGTTCGTTTCATAAAAAGATATGGTTTAATAGCAGATGTATCACTTCTTTAAGATTTTCCTACTCCAATTAATAAATAATTGTTAGAATGATAACGCCGAGACAAAAATTATTTAATTTAAAATAACTAATAACAGATAAGATGATATGGTAATTCAGGTAGGAAAATTCGTGAAAACTAATGTTTAGTTTTTTTAAATTTAGTCTCACATAAACTTTGAGAGCATGCTCTCTCAATATTTTATGGTACATGCACGAAATACTATAAGTAGACTAAACTTGTTGTAAGAAGTGTTCCTCCTTTGGGAAAATAATGACGAAAACATTCGTGTTTTCAAAAATAAAAATGTATCAATTGTGAAATGCTTACAACTGTCTTTAACTAACAAGTAAACATACCCAAGTGTCTTTCGCCGATTTTGATCAAACTATGCATACGTCAAGAGGGATGATAAATAATATACACGTATATTTTTATATCGGCGGTAACTCATTTTGAAGGGTAGAAACTACCCTTTCAGTTTTAAGAGATAAAAATTTAATATCTTTCTTTAAATTGCTTGGATGTGCTGGAAACAGGTTTCTCGTTATTCACACAGAATAGTCTTTACAGTAATGATAATTAATGAAAAATTTCTTTATGCACAATGACTTTTTACACCATGCACATTCCACAACTGGGGTATTTTTGCATGAGTCGCAGACTGGGCTGCAATCTTTCAAACAAAAATCGACTAGATTTTCAAATGCTGGAGGCCTTTCTGGTAAGTAAATTTTATACCAGGCGTACCTCAATAGATTCGAAAACCTAGGTGAAGAAAACTGGTTATGAATAAGATATTGGAGTTTTATGGTGTTGTTGCAAAGATGCAAATTGATGTCATAGTTGTGCAAAATAACTATGTCAGAAAATTGCATAATGAAATTTTTCCAGGGTCTAAAGAAGAAAACATCGAGCGGATGAATCAAACCTGTTGTTCCTGAGGGAATGGTTTCTATTTTGAAATATTTATTTGATTTTTAAATTGTTTGGAAGGTTTTTTCGTTTTGACCACTCCAAGAATCTAATAGTAAGATCGTTTTCTCATTAGATACTGGAAGAAAGTCTTCTTCAAACCATCTTTTAACAAGATTGGAGGTCAGCTTTCCTGATTTGGAAGCCACCACATGAACATTTTCTGCTTCAAAAAGATTTTTCTTCACTATAGGCCCAAAATTACCGTCTTTTTCTTGCAAAACTATGAGTAAAGGTGAAAAGAGAACACCATTTGCAGAAATAAGAGGCTGTATAGTGTAACTATGTGTCATTGAGTTTATTAATTGGGTTAAAGCTTCAACAGATTGTTGTTCCTTGAACGAAAGAGTACGCCCTGTGTGCATCTCTAGATTAAAACCCAACTGATCAGAGTTAAAGACATTTTGATCGCTAACCACAGAAATATCTCATTTATTTTTTCAACAAATGTTTTTGATTCTTCTATCAATTTGTCCTTATTCTCTATGGATTTTTTTGTAATAAATTTATTTACCTTTCGAGACACAATTCTGTGTTGTTTCTCAAACACGAGAAACCATTTCATTGAAGCTTTAAATAAATGTGGTGGAAAAGAAATTTTATCTCGTGCTTCTAAAGCCCTTCTACGAATATTTAAATCGTGAACTGTCATAGAGTTTTTAACAGCCTCATTGAACTTGTTTAGCACATATTCTGAAATTTCTTTAAGTTTCTCAAGTCTGTTCCCTCTGTGCATGATTTGTTCCTCCCATCGATATAACTCTCGTTTTGATTTTACACGCTTGAATTTACTTTGGACTGTCTCTACTTTTAGTAATCGTTTCCAAATCATACTCAGGTTGATCGAAAGTTTTTTGTAATAACGTTAAAATATTTTTGGCGTTCATTAATATAATATCGATATTTTAATAAATACACCAAAATAATATATGTATATACTAATAAATAGTGTCTATACACAGCAATATTTGTTCCCAGCTTAGTGTACTTATTGAAATATCGCTATGATATTGATAAATCCAAAGAATATTTCCACGATGTTACAAAATGCTTTCGATACACATGCCTTGATCGAGAAAGCATAAGAACTGAGGCGGAAAAAGTTTAGATTTTATACTTACAACTTGATAATAGATTCCATAAATAATATTTTCTTCATGGAAACTTATAAATCATTGCATTTAAAGATACAATGCAAGTTTCAGACCCGTGTGTCATAGAAGATAAAAACGATAATGATGTTTTAATTTATATTAAGCAGAGTTGAAGCTAATTATAAACATAAAGCTGTTCAGTACTGGAAGTCAGGGAAAAAACAATTTCTAAAACTGGAGACAGTTCAAAGTAAATTCAAGCGTGTGTTATCAAACTGACAATTAGTAAATTACATCAATCAACCTTTTTGATGGTTACAAAATAATTATATTGGATCCGCCATTTTGAATTTTGAAAGTCTGAATAAAGTTTCGTAATCAGCGACCCCAGAAACCCTCGAGTAACAAGTTTCAGGAAAATCTAAATTTTTTTTAACAAATTCGTCCGCCATTTTGAATTTTGAAAATCTGACTTTAGTTTCGTAATCAGCGACCCCAAAAATCCCCGAGTAACCAGTTTCGAGCACATCCAAGCAATTTAAAGAAATATATTAAATTTTCATCCCTTAAAACTAAAAGGGTAGTTTCTACCCTTAAAAATGAGTTACCGCCGATATAAAAATATACGTGTATATTATTTTTTAACTCTCTTGACGTATGCAAAGTTTGATCAAAATCGGCGCAACGATAACACGTGATATATGAAAATTCTTATTTCCTGCGTAGCCCCAGTATCCCGCAAGGATCGTCACTTCTACTATGCTCTAAATTTTTATGATAGTATTCCTTAAAGTGGGAACATATTTTTCACAGATCGCGTGTAGAGTGAAGTCTCCTTATATTACTTAGTGAGTACATGTAAGATAATTGGTATGATAGAGGGTTATGGGTTATATGGTGGAGATCTTAAGGCTGCTTCTACAACAGCTTTTTTTCATCGAAATCAGTGTAAAAACGTTGCGCGCGCAACGTTTTCACGCTATTTTGCATGGTGAATTTTGCTCTTGTACTTTAAAAAAAGCTGTTGTAGAAAGCCCCTAATAAGTTTCGTAAAAAGGGGCCGGGTCGTTCTCCCAAATTTCAGAAGAAGTCAGAGATTTTCAGCAATACAGACTCATTTTTAATTAAACACTCAATGTATATTTCATTATAAGGGCACAAATTTAGTACAGTGAAAGGCTTTGAAAATTCTGCTCGTGTAATGTATACTATTTTTCTTTATACCCGGTCGAAAATACACTCGCTTACTTATTTGTTAATAAAATTGGAATCGTGTTCTATTAGACAGTCAGACATCTTTGTTTACTATAACTCATTATTTCAGCGCCTCTATCGGGTACTTGTGAAGCTCTAACTTTTACTCTTTCTCTATCTTACAATCAATATTCGCCTGCCCCGACTTTTGATGCATGAACGACTGAGTCTCTCCAAACCTAACCTTGTTACTGTGAAATATTAAAATGTTTTCAAATGGCAAATTAGTCTTTTGGATATTTACCAATCAACCAAAGTACAATTGTTCGACTGTCTGATGCGAAATCGACGACCGAAGTACGTACTTTCGACTGAGGTATAAAGAAAAACTATTTGCTTCTACCTTGAATCAGGCAGGCTCAGAGCTCTTAGATTTACTCATACAGAGCTACATGACTGGTAATAAGTCATTCAGAATTTGTTTTTGAATGGCATCATAAATATTATTAAACATTTTTTTCTTTGAATTCAGCTTTAATATTTACTATATTTTACTTCTTCCCTTCAACTACTTTATGTTTTTGCCGCTTATATTCTATTTCATTAAAATTAATCGCATTTGTTTGATCCTTTCATGTTTAGTGTAGAGAAAAACTACGATAATTTTTTAGTACACGGAAAGAAAAATCTGGCTATAATGGTATGGATGCTACCCATACTCTAATTTTCAATTAGATTTATTATTATAATATTTTATAATTGTTTATAATTATTTTATTTATACTTTATATTATATATTATATTATATCAACATTTAAATTTGTAATAGTTAATTTTAGATTGTTGTGGATCGTAGTTAATTATAATTTTCTGATCTATCTGTGAAGTTTTTAGATTATTTTCTAATTTAATAGTTTTGTGTTGTCAGTTTAACATCTTAGTTGACCAGATTAATTTAAGACTTAACTGTCTGACTGAATTAACAATAACGGTCACATAAATAGAAATAAAGTTAATTTAGGTAATTGAAGATAACAGAAATTTTAACAGATTATTTATTTATTTAGGTCTTAAAAAAACCTGGCCAGATCAACCGCGTGTACAACTTAATTCGGAAACTTCAATTCATTGCACAGAAGAAGAGAAAATTAAACCTGAACAATTGAAGAGCCACAGTCAAATTAAAAAGAACCCTCTCCAAAATCGTAGCCATTTAAATCAAGAGACTTCAGGATCAGAAAGAAAAATGCAAGACTCAAAAGCAACATCGAAGAATAAACAAATTAAAATCGTATTAGACAAACTATTAGATTTTAGCAAAATTAAAGACGCTTCAACTGACTTCAAGCAAATATCATCTAAAGAACATAAACCCGAAGATTCTGTATTTAGAAATCAAGAAATTGGAATTGTAACAAATGATGATAGCAATAAACCTGTATTTTCTCAACGGCCTGATTTATCTTCAAGTATTTCAGAGAAGGACAATGACGAGAAACTTTTGGACATTGAAAATTGTGAATTCATAATTGATGGTTACGATTCTGCAGAGCTTCTTAACAATAACGTTGAAAAAAGAGATGATAATGCAGTTGATTGCGCTAAATTTTCAGAATGCTCACTAAGTAGCTCTACCGTCGATGAAAACGTGAACAAGACTTTCACATTAGTACCGGTAAATTTAATTAAACCGCAATTTTCTAAACCTGTTATTACTGATATTGTTATACTTAAGCCTGGAAATAAAGTTTGTAAGCATCAAAGTGTTGAAGAATCCTTATTAACAGATGTTAAAGACAAAATTTGTGAGTTTCAAAATACTGAAGAGTTCAAATTAACAGATGATAATATTGAAGAATTCGAATTACCAGATGATCGACAAATTTCTACAACCAGCCAATTTCATCCGGAAGAAAAAATTTGTGATCTTCAAAATATTAAAGAATTCGAATTATTAGATGATCGTCAAATTTCTGCAACCGACCAAGTGCATCTCGAAGACAACGATTTTGAGCTTGATAACAGAAAAGAATTTTTAATAATAGATGATCCGAAACTTTCAGCAAATAACGATGATAATACAAAAAATAAAGTTAATAACTATAAATTGCCACACGGGGAAAATTGTTCTGAGAATTATAATGAGACTGAAGAACAGGAAAACGTAATGCTACTTCCACAAGAGGATGAAGATGATGACATCTGTGATAAAGATTATCTTCCTGATGATGATGAACGATCGTCGGATGAAGAAGGACAATCATCTGATGATGACGAAGGCTACGGTGATGAAGAAGTGGGAAATTATGAAAATCCGTTGAACCTGTCCAAAAAAACAGCTGATCAAAATTCGACAATAAATAATTCTAGTTTTTCTTCTTCTTTTGCTATGCCGGGAAAATCATCTTTGCCTCCAACTGGGTTGAAAGTTCAAACTTCACTAGGTAAATCTGGCAAATTCAAGTCACATTTCTGTTTTTATTGTAAGACAATGCAATTTTCAATTGCGCGACATCTCGAAAGAAAACATTCAGATGAAAAATTAGTAAAGAAATTTGTTTCCTTGAAAAAAAAATCGGAAGAAAGACGGAAGGCTATTGATTTGCTTAGAAAAAAGGGAGATTTTCTTAATAACACTGATGCTATGTACAATCAGGGTTATCTCATAACAGTTCGAAGAAATCAAAAAGGTAAAGAAAAACAACCTGAAGAGATGATAAACTGTCCAAAGTGCGCTGGGTTTTATACGCAGAATAATATTCGACATCATTTCTCAGATTGTGATGACTCTAATTCAGGAAACACGAGAACACTTTTACAGAAAGCTTGTCGAAAAATTGGTAGAATCCACCCAGATGCTACATACAAAATGAGGCACGACATAATTCCAGTGTTAAGAAAAAACTGCGAAGTGACTGATATTATTAGATATGATCGGCTCATTATACTTTTCGGAAATATGATTTCTATGAGATTTAAATTAGCGCATCAGGATGCCATGATACGATCTCAACTTAGATTACTTGGAAGGGTAGTTTTAGAATTGAAGAAAATCGATCATAGGATTGAGGATTTGGCAGCCGTCTTTCACCCAAGCTTTTTTAATGATTTATTACAAGCTGTTAATGTTGTTGCAAACTTTAATGAAAAGACCCAAAAGTATGGTTCTCCTAGCACTGCATTCGCCATTGGTACTGCTCTTAGAAAATGCAGTGCAATTCTTAGATGCGAGTATGTTGTTATGATGGATAAAGTCAAAAGAGAATTGGTGGAGGAATTCATGATCGTATTTGATACGAAATTTGGGACGTATATAAACAGGAATGTGGCTGAAACACAAATTGACATGAAAAGAAACAAACAAGTTTTACTGCCAAATACTCAAGATATAAGCACTTTGTCCAGTTACCTAGTAAAAGAACGTGATTCTGCGTATGAATCTCTTAAAAAAGAATTCTCCATTAATGCTTGGAAGCATTTAAATGAAGTTTTGCTATTACATCTAATGGTGTTTAATCGAAGACGCCGCGGCGAAATACAACTCTTAAGCTTAGAAGATTACGAAAAACGTCAACGAATCGATGAACAAGACGATATGTATAAAGATCTGCCCGCAAATGGTAAAAAATGCGCGAAAGAGTACAATCGAATTGTCCTTCGAGGTAAGAAAGCCCGTGCAGTAGCTGTTTTAGTTTGTCAACAGACGTTACAGTGTATGGCCTTGTTAAAAAAATTTCGAGAAATAGCAGGAGTACATAGGAAGAATACCTACTTTTTCGCTGTACCAAGCGCAGACGGAGAAAGGTGCAAATCTTTAGAAGCTTGTGAACTTATGAGAAAATATTCGATGTTATGTGGAGCTGAAAAGCCAGAAACTTTAAGAGGTACGGCTCTTCGAAAACATTTGGCCACAACGTGTGCAACAAAGTGTTCAGAAACACAGATTTCACAAGTAGCTAACTTCATGGGCCACGACCTAAAAATTCATAAAGAATATTATCAACAACCAACAGTAGCTGTTGATATTGTTGGAATATCTGATGTTCTCAAAAGTGCTCAGACTCCTAAAACAGGTGTGTATTTTTTAGGATATATCCATCTTTCATTTTTTCAATTTAACATTGGAAATTTCTCTATTGAAACTGTTGAATTATTGAACTAGATTTATCGTCTACTTGGACGAGAAAAAGAATTTTAGGTCAAATTTTCTTAATGCAAAATTGTAGTTTTTAAAAAAATTGTGTTGAAATGAAAAGTACAAGTTAAGACTATCCACAAAAAGTCATTTTTATAACTTCCTTATATCTTTTAATTTAGTTTTCTTTCATCCTGATTTTTTAAATTATTTAAATCTTTAATCATTTCTTAAGTTTTACATTTTCTTTTTAATTTCAACACACTTTAAATTCTTTTTAAATTTTATGCGAATTCTTTAATGTTTTTTACAGTTATATACAGTTATGACGTGTGAAACTAAGAAGAGAAAAGCAAAGGTCCTCAAAAGCGGTTCGAAAGTGTTGCATAACCAAGAATCTGCTCCAAAGCAAATGAAGTTGATGAAAAAGAAGGGTGTGTATGTTCAAAGTAAATATATTTTAAAAATAAATTCCTTACACGACAAATATTTAACAATAATTTGTTTTGAATAAAAGGAGTGAATGACAGTGGTCCAAAATATTTAAACAGCTGGCCATGAATAAAATTATCGTTAAATCTATCTAAAACTGGTTCTTTTAGGGTTTTTGGGGTCGCTTATTACAAATAGGAAGTCAAATTTAAAAAATTCAAAATAAAGGATTTAATAAGGCTCGAAAAATAAACTAAAATTTTAATTAATCTCAAGAGTAATTACCTTTCTTTTTTAATTTCAATATATAATTACAGTAAAAAATGACAATAAATAAAATATGAGTTTAAAAATTAAATAATACAACGAACTGTTACTTTTTAGGATGCATTTTTTAAATGTTGCAAAAATTAATATTAAAAAGTGTTCCTTATTTCTCATTACTGTAGTAGTACTAAAAAGTTTTTAATTTTCCAATAAATAGAGCAATTAAAAGATATCACGAAAAATAAACTATCCAATATTAGTAAAGCTTATTAATAAAAACTACATTGGGAACTTTCTTACAATATTATGAAATGCACATTTTTACTAATATAACTTTTTAATATCTTCTACTTAAGTGTTAACTTTAAGCTAAGTTTCGAGTACATAAACTTGATAAATACATACATATTTTAGATTTTAGGAATAGCTTTTTCAGTTATAACACATTAAAGGTTTGAAATTCACCCACGAAACGCTTTCAGTTTCTGGGTGAATCAGGCTTTGGACCTGATTCTCTTACTAGTTTTTCAGTTTTCACCAGCCTTTTGTGTATTTGGGACCACTATATATTTTTCATATTTGACAAATGCATGCAGTACTCATTAGCATTATTAATTTATTTATTTTTAATTACAGATTTAACAGATTTGAGTAAAATTAAAAGAACGCGATGGACAGACGAAGAAAAGCAAACAATTGTAACTCTTTTCAAAAATGACATATGTAGTGAGCGACTACCATCGGCAAAAGAAATTGCAAAAGTGCAAAACGAAAATAATTCTTTGAAAAGTAAAAGCGTGGCTGCGATAAAATCCTGGATTCATCACCATGTGAAAACAAAACATTAACAAACATTCTGCGATCAATCATTATGGCTTTAGGTTTAAAATGTTACGTTACAAGACATCTGTCGTATAACATATTACGATAACTATAAGTAAGATTGAAGAACATACAAATTCATTTTATTTCTTTAAACATTTAACAATTATATTATTACAGAATTTTTTGTAAGAAAATTGTGATAGACATGTCAAGTGATAATTATTACGTTTAAGATGTTACGTTACAAGACATCGGTCGTATAACATATTACGGTAACTATAAGTAAGTTTCAATAACGCACAAATTCATTTTATTTCTTTAACACTTAAAAATTATATTACTACGGAAATTTGGTTTAAAAAACTGCACTAGTCATGTCCAGTGATCAACGATTACGGTTTAAGGTGTAAGATGTTACGTTACAAGACATCTGTCGTATAACATATTACGATATCTATAAGTTAGTTTAAATAACGCACAAATTTATTTTATTTCTTTCACATTTAATAATTATATTACTACGAAAATTTGGTTTAAAAAACTGCACTAGTCATGTCCAGTGAACTCAAAATTTTGTTTAAAAAAACTGTACTAGTCATGTTCAGTGATTTAAATAACTCCAAACATATATAAAAAACTAAGAATAAATATGTATAAAAGATTTAAATAAAAAGTATATGAAATATAGCAAGATCAATTAAATTTGTATAAATACGTATTCTGTAGTCATGTGGAGGAGTAAACACATTGCAAATGCAATTAATGTTAGTGCATAATTAATTGAGGGGTTGTAGGTTTTTTTATTTAGGTTGATATTACAACAGCTTCACATCTGTAGGGTGAGTTAAAATAATGAACATAATTATTACAAAATATTGAATTTGAGGTGCCTAACGATCAAAACAGTCAGTAAGAAGTAAGGGAATTTTTTTGGTCACGAAAAAGTTAGGGAATGTTAAAGAATTTCAATCAAAGTCATGGAAATTTAAGTAAATTTGTCTAAAACATCAAATTAATTATTGATAATTTACAATTTGTTTAATAAACACACATCTTAAATAATGTATGATGCGTTTACGCTCTCATAATTATCATTTCAAATTAGACTTGGATCATTTTTTTATTCTTAGAATATTTTGATTGTTTTTTCCCCGTGTGCCCACATGCAAATCCACAAATGAAAATGTTAATGCAGAAGCAGCAAAAATATTTAACACAAATTTAATCCTTATATCTGGTGGTAACGACCAAGCGACAAGTCTATGAATGCTATGTAGGATAACTATTTGGGTTAGGCTTCAACTACAGCAGCATAAGTTCTGCATGGTACATTTACGTTCTCAGAAGTTTAATTTCAAATAGAATATGGATAATTTTTTATTCTCAGCGTATTTTCAATGTATATTCCCCGTGTGTCTACATACAAATCCAAAAATGTAACGTTAAAACAGAAATAGCAAAAATGTTTTATTTAAATTTTATATTTACATCTAGAGGAAGATTTCACGTCCTAGCAAGAAGGCTTTAAATGCAATGTATTCGAAATAAAAAAAACATTCTTAAGTGGAGGTATTTAGGTTAGGCTGCAACTAAAGCAGCTTCTGTTCTACATGATAAGTTTATGCTATCAGAATTATCATTTCCAATTGTAATTTTGATTCGTCATGGCCCATGTGCCAATATATCTCATTAGAATTTAACAATAGTTTACTCTTAGAATATTTTGATTGTTTTTCCCCGTGTGCAAACATACAAAATCCAGAAACAGCTAACATATTCATTCTAAATTTAATCCTTATATATAGTGGTAGATTCCACGGTCAGGCAAGAAGGCTTTGAATACAAAGTATTCGGAATAAAAAAGAGGATTCTGATTTGGAGGTATTTGAGTTAGGCTGCAATTAAAGCAGCTAATGTTCTGCATATTAAGTTTACGCTTTCAGAATTATCAATTTCAATTGTAATTTTGATTCTTTATGCCCCGTGTGCCAAAATATCAAATTAAAATTGGACAATGTTTTACTTTTAGAATACTTTGATTTTTTCCCTGTGTGCAAACAAACAAATCCAGAAACAGAAAACATATTTATTCTAAATTTAATCCTTAAACATAGTGGTGGATTCCACGTCCAGACAAGAAGGGTTTGAATATTAGGTATTCGGAATGGAAAAGAGTATTCTGATTTGGAAGTATTTGGGTTAGGCTGCAATTAAAGCACCTTATGTTCTGCATGATAAGTTTACGCTATCAGAAATATCATTTCCAATTCTAATTTTGATTCTTCATGCCCTTGTGCTAACATATCTCATTAGAATTGGACAATAGTTTACTCTAAGAATACTTTGACTGTTTTTCGCCATGTGCAAACATACAAAATCCAGAAACAGCTAACATATTTATTCTAAATTTAATCCATATATATAGTGGTAGATTCCACGTCCAGGCAAGAAGGCCTTGAATATTAAGTATTCGGAATGAAACAGAGGATTCTGGTTTAGAGGTATTTGGCTGCAACTAGAGCAGTTAAAGTTCTGCATGATAAGTTTACGCTATCAGAATTATCAATTTCAATTGTAATTTTGATTCTTCAAGCCTCGTGTGCTAACATATCTCTTTCGAATTGGACAATAGTTTACTTTAAGAATACTTTGACTGTTTTTCGCCATGTGGAAACATACAAAATCCAGAAACAGCTAACATATTTATTCTAAATTTAATCCTTATATATAGTGGTAGATTCCACGTCCAGACAAGAAGGCTTTGAATATTAGGTATTCGGAATGGAACGGAGGATTTTGATTTGAAGGTATTTGGGTTAGGCTGCAACTAGAGCAGCTGATGTTCTGCATAATAAGTTTACGCTATCAGAAATATAATTTCCAATTGTAATTTTGATTCTTCAAGCCTCGTGTGCTAACATATCTCTTTCGAATTGGACAATAGTTTACTTTAAGAATACTTTGACTGTTTTTTGCCATGTGGAAACATACAAAATACAGAAACAGCTAACATATTTATTCTAAATTTAATCCTTATATATAGTGGTAGATTCCACGTCCAGGCAAGAAGGCCTTGAATATTAAGTATTCGGAATGGAACAGAGGATTCTGATTGGGAGGTATTTAGGTTAGGCTGCAACTAAAGCAGCTAATGTTCTGCATAATAAGTTTACGCTTTCAGAATTATCAATTTCAATTGTAATTTTGATTCTTCAAGCCTCGTGTGCTAACATATCTCGTTAGAATTGTACAATAGTTTACTCTAAGAATACTTTGACTGTTTTTCGTCATGTACAAACATACAAAATCCAGAAACAGCTAACATATTTATTCTAAATTTAATCCTTATATATAGTGGTAGATTCCACGTCCAGGCAAGAAGGCCTTGAATATTAAGTATTCGGAATGGAACAGAGGATTCTGGTTTAGAGGTATTTGGGTTAGGCTGCAACTAGAGCAGCTAATGTTCTGCATGCTAAGTTTACGCTATCAGAAATATAATTTCCAATTCTAATTTTGATTCTTCATGCCCTGTGTGCTAACATATCTCATTAGAATTGGACAATAGTTTACTCTAAGAATACTTTGACTGTTTTTCGCCATGTGCAAACATACAAAATCCAGAAACAGCTAACATATTTATTCTAAATTTAATCCTTATATATAGTGGTAGATTTCACGTCCAGGCAAGAAGGCTTTGAATACTAAGTATTCGGAATAAAAAAGAGGATTCTGATTTAGAGGTATTTAAGTTAGGCTGCAGCTAGAGCAGCTAATATTCTGCATAATAAGTTTACACTTTCAGAATTATAAATTTCAATTGAAATTTTGATTCTGTATGCCCTGTGTGCCAAAATATCAAATTAAAATTGGACAATGTTTTACTTTTAGAATACTTTGATTTTTTCCCTGTGTGCAAAAAAACAAATCCAGAAACAGCAAACATATTTATTCTAAATTTAATCCTTATACATAGTGGAGGATTCCACGTCCAGACAAGAAGGCTTTGAATATTAGGTATTCCGAATGGAACGGAGGATTTTGATTTAAAGGTATTTGGGTTACGCATTAAATAGAGCTGCTTATATTTTGCATGATAAGTTTACGCTATCAGAAATATCATTTCCAAATGTAAGTGGAAATTTTTTTATTACCATAATATTTTAATTCATCATTCCCCGTGTGCCAATATATCTCATTAGCATTGGACAATTTTACTCTTAAAATACCTTGATTGTTTTTTCCCCATGTTTAAACAAACAAATAAAGAAACAGAATAAATATTTATTCTAAATTTAATCCTTATATATAGTGGTGAATTTCACGTCCAGGCAAGAAGGCTTTGAATATTAAGTATTCGGAATTAAAAAGAGGATTTTGATTTGAAGGTATTTGGGTTAGGCTGCAACTAGAGTAGCTAATGTTCTGCATGATAAGTTTACGCTATCAGAAATATAATTTCCAATTGTAATTTTGATTCTTTATGCCCTGTGTGCAAAATATCAAATTAAAATTGGACAATGTTTTACTTTTAGAATACTTTGATTTTTTCCCCATGTTTAAACAAACAAATAAAGAAACAGCATAAATATTTATTCTAAATTTAATTCTTATATATAGTGGTGAATTCCACGTCCAGGCAAGAAGGCTTTGAATATTAAGTATTCGGAATTAAAAAGAGGATTTTGATATGAAGGTATTTGGGTTAGGCTGCAACTAGAGCAGCTTATATTTTGCATGATAAGTTTACGCTATCAGAAATATAATTTCCAATTGTAATTTTGATTCTTCAAGCCTCGTGTGCTAACATATCTCGTTAGAATTGTACAATAGTTTACTCTAAGAATACTTTGACTGTTTTTCGCCATGTGGAAACATACAAAATCCAGAAACAGCTAACATATTTATTCTAAATTTAATCCTTATATATAGTGGTAGATTCCACGTCCAGGCAAGAAGGCCTTGAATATTAAGTCTTCGGAATGGAACAGAGGATTCTGATTTGAAGGTATTTGGGGTAGGCTGCAACTAAAGCAGCTTATGTTCTTTATGATAAGTTTACGCTATCAGAAATATCATTTCTAATTGTATTTTCAATTCGTCATGCCCCGTGTACCAACATATCTCCTTAGAATTGGACAATAGTTTACACTTAGAAAACTTTGATTGTTTTTCCCCGTGTGCAAACATACAAAATCCAGAAACAGCTAACATATTTATTCTAAATTTAATCCTTATATATAGTGGTAGATTTCACGTCCAGGCAAGAAGGCTTTCAATACTAAGTATTCGGAATAAAAAAGAGGATTCTGATTTAGAGGTATTTGGGTTAGGCTGCAACTAGAGCAGCTAATATTCTGCATAATAAGTTTACACTTTCAGAATTATCAATTTCAATTGAAATTTTGATTCTTTATGCCCTGTGTGCCAAAATATCAAATTAAAATTGGACAATGTTTTACTTTTAGAATACTTTGATTTTTTCCCTGTGTGCAAAAAAACAAATCCAGAAACAGCAAACATATTTATTCTAAATTTAATCCTTATACATAGTGGAGGATTCCACGTCCAGACAAGAAGGCTTTGAATATTAGGTATTTGGAATGGAACGGAGGATTTTGATTTCAAGGTATTTGGGTTACGCTTCAAATAGAGCTGCTTATATTCTGCATGATAAGTTTACGCTATCAGAAATATAATTTCCAATTGTAATTTTGATTCTTCAAGCCTCGTGTGCTAACATATCTCGTTAGAATTGGACAATAGTTTACTCTAAGAATACTTTTACTGTTTTTCGCCATGTACAAACATACAAAATCCAGAAACAGCTAACATATTTATTCTAAATTTAATCCTTATATATAGTGGTAGATTCCACGTCCAGGCAAGAAGGCCTTGAATATTAAGTATTCGGAATGGAACAAAGGATTCTGGTTTAGAGGTATTTGGGTTAGGCTGCAACTAGAGCAGCTAATGTTCTGCATGATAAGTTTACGCTATCAGAAATATAATTTCCAATTGTAATTTTGATTCTTCAAGCCTCGTGTGCTAACATATCTCTTTCGAATTGGACAATAGTTTACTTTAAGAATACTTTCACTGTTTTTCGCCATGTGGAAACATACAAAATCCAGAAACAGCTAACATATTTATTCTAAATTTAATCCTTATATATAGTGGTAGATTCCACGTCCAGGCAAGAAGGCCTTGAATATTAAGTATTCGGAATGGAACAGAGGATTCTGATTTGGAGGTATTTGGGTTAGGCTGCAACTAAAGCAGCTAATGTTCTGCATACTAAGTTGACGTTTTCAGAATTATCAATTTTAATTGTAATTTTGATTCTTTATGCCCCGTGTGCCAAAATATCAAATTAAAATTGGACAATGTTTTACTTTTAGAATACTTTGATTTTTTCCCTGTGTGCAAACAAACAAATCCAGAAACAGCTAACATATTTATTCTAAATTTAATCCTTATATATAGTGGTAGATTCCACGTCCAGGCAAGAAGGCCTTGAATATTAAGTATTCGTAATGGAACAGAGAATTCTGGTTTAGAGGTATTTGGGTTAGGCTGCAATTAAAGCAGCTTATGTACTGCATGATAAGTTTACGCTATCAGAAATATCATTTCCAATTCTAATTTTGATTCTTCATGCCTCGTGTGCTAACATATCTCTTTCGAATTGGACAATAGTTTACTTTAAGAATACTTTCACTGTTTTTCGCCATGTGGAAACATACAAAATCCAGAAACAGCTAACATATTTATTCTAAATTTAATCCTTATATATAGTGGTAGATTCCACGTCCAGGCAAGAAGGCCTTGAATATTAAGTATTCGGAATGGAACAGAGGATTCTGATTTGGAGGTATTTGGGTTAGGCTGCAACTAAAGCAGCTAATGTTCTGCATACTAAGTTGACGTTTTCAGAATTATCAATTTTAATTGTAATTTTGATTCTTTATGCCCCGTGTGCCAAAATATCAAATTAAAATTGGACAATGTTTTACTTTTAGAATACTTTGATTTTTTCCCTGTGTGCAAACAAACAAATCCAGAAACAGCTAACATATTTATTCTAAATTTAATCCTTATATATAGTGGTAGATTCCACGTCCAGGCAAGAAGGCCTTGAATATTAAGTATTCGTAATGGAACAGAGAATTCTGGTTTAGAGGTATTTGGGTTAGGCTGCAATTAAAGCAGCTTATGTACTGCATGATAAGTTTACGCTATCAGAAATATCATTTCCAATTCTAATTTTGATTCTTCATGCCTCGTGTGCTAACATATCTCTTTCGAATTGGACAATAGTTTACTTTAAGAATACTTTCACTGTTTTTCGCCATGTGGAAACATACAAAATCCAGAAACAGCTAACATATTTATTCTAAATTTAATCCTTATATATAGTGGTAGATTCCACGTCCAGGCAAGAAGGCCTTGAATATTAAGTATTCGGAATGGAACAGAGGATTCTGATTTGGAGGTATTTGGGTTAGGCTGCAACTAAAGCAGCTAATGTTCTGCATACTAAGTTGACGTTTTCAGAATTATCAATTTTAATTGTAATTTTGATTCTTTATGCCCCGTGTGCCAAAATATCAAATTAAAATTGGACAATGTTTTACTTTTAGAATACTTTGATTTTTTCCCTGTGTGCAAACAAACAAATCCAGAAACAGCTAACATATTTATTCTAAATTTAATCCTTATATATAGTGGTAGATTCCACGTCCAGGCAAGAAGGCCTTGAATATTAAGTATTCGTAATGGAACAGAGAATTCTGGTTTAGAGGTATTTGGGTTAGGCTGCAACTAGAGCAGCTAATGTTCTGCATGATAAGTTTACGCTATCAGAAATATAATTTCCAATTGTAATTTTGATTCTTCAAGCCTCGTGTGCTAACATATCTCTTTCGAATTGGACAATAGTTTACTTTAAGAATACTTTCACTGTTTTTCGCCATGTGGAAACATACAAAATCCAGAAACAGCTAACATATTTATTCTAAATTTAATCCTTATATATAGTGGTAGATTCCACGTCCAGGCAAGAAGGCCTTGAATATTAAGTATTCGGAATGGAACAGAGGATTCTGATTTGGAGGTATTTGGGTTAGGCTGCAACTAAAGCAGCTAATGTTCTGCATACTAAGTTGACGTTTTCAGAATTATCAATTTTAATTGTAATTTTGATTCTTTATGCCCCGTGTGCCAAAATATCAAATTAAAATTGGACAATGTTTTACTTTTAGAATACTTTGATTTTTTCCCTGTGTGCAAACAAACAAATCCAGAAACAGCTAACATATTTATTCTAAATTTAATCCTTATATATAGTGGTAGATTCCACGTCCAGGCAAGAAGGCCTTGAATATTAAGTATTCGGAATGGAACAAAGGATTCTGGTTTAGAGGTATTTGGGTTAGGCTGCAACTAGAGCAGCTAATGTTCTGCATGATAAGTTTACGCTATCAGAAATATAATTTCCAATTGTAATTTTGATTCTTCAAGCCTCGTGTGCTAACATATCTCTTTCGAATTGGACAATAGTTTACTTTAAGAATACTTTCACTGTTTTTCGCCATGTGGAAACATACAAAATCCAGAAACAGCTAACATATTTATTCTAAATTTAATCCTTATATATAGTGGTAGATTCCACGTCCAGGCAAGAAGGCCTTGAATATTAAGTATTCGGAATGGAACAGAGGATTCTGATTTAGAGGTATTTGGGTTAGGCTGCAACTAGAGCAGCTAATATTCTGCATAATAAGTTTACACTTTCAGAATTATCAATTTCAATTGAAATTTTGATTCTTTCTGCCCTGTGTGCCAAAATATCAAATTAAAATTGGACAATGTTTTACTTTTAGAATACTTTGATTTTTTCCCTGTGTGCAAAAAAACAAATCCAGAAACAGCAAACATATTTATTCTAAATTTAATCCTTATACATAGTGGAGGATTCCAAGTCCAGACAAGAAGGCTTTGAATATTAGGTATTCGGAATGGAACGGAGGATTTTGATTTGAAGGTATTTGGGTTACGCTTCAAATAGAGCTGCTTATATTCTGCATGATAAGTTTACGCTATCAGAAATATAATTTCCAAATGTAAGTGGAAATTTTTTTATTACCAGAATATTTTAATTCATCATTCCCCGAGTGCCAATATATCTCATTAGCATTGGACAATTTTACTCTTAAAATACCTTGATTGTTTTTTCTCCATGTTTAAACAAACAAATAAAGAAACAGCATAAATATTTATTCTAAATTTAATCCTTATATATAGTGGTGAATTCCACGTCCAGGCAAGAAGGCTTTGAATATTAAGTATTCGGAATTAAAAAGAGGATTTTGATTTTAAGGTATTTGGGTTAGGCTGCAACTAGAGCAGCTAATGTTCTGCATGATAAGTTTACGCTATCAGAAATATAATTTCCAATTGTAATTTTGATTCTTCAAGCCTCGTGTGCTAACATATCTCATTAGAAATGGACAATAGTTTACTCTAAGAATACTTTGACTGTTTTTCGCCATGTGGAAACATACAAAATCCAGAAACAGCTTTAAATACTAAGTATTCGGAATAAAAAAGTGGATTCTGATTTGGAGGTATTTGGGTTAGGCTGCAACTAGAGCAGCTAATATTCTGCATAATAAGTTTACGCTTTCAGAATTATCAATTTCAATTGAAATTTTGATTCTTTATACCTTCAAATCAAAATCCTCTTTTTAATTTCGAATACTTAATATTCATAGCCTTCTTGCCTGGACGTGGAATTCGCCACTATAAATAAGGATTAAATTTAGAATAAATATTTATGCTGTTTCTTTATTTGTTTGTTTAAACATGGGGAAAAAACAATCAAGGTATTTTAAGAGTAAAATTGTCGAATGCTAATGAGATATATTGGCACACGGGAAATGATAAATTAAAAAATTCTGGTAATAAAAAAATTTCCACTTACATTTGGAAATGTTATTTCTGATAGCGTAAACTTATCATGCAGAATATAAGCAGCTCTATTTGAAGCGTAACCCAAATACCTTTAAATCAAAATCCTCTGTTACATTCCGAATACCTAATATTCAAAGCCTTCTTGTCTGGACGTGGAATCCACCACTATGTATAAGGATTAAATTTAGAATAAATATGTATGCTGTTTCTGGATTTGTTTGTTTGCACACAGGGAAAAAATCAAAGTATTCTAAAAGTAAAACATTGTCCAATTTTAATTTGATATCTCATTAGAATTGGACAATAGTTTACTCTAAGAATACTTTGACTGTTTTTCGCCATGTGCAAACATACAAAATCCAGAAACAGCAAACATATTTATTCTAAATTTAATCCTTATACATAGTGGTGGATTTCACGTCCAGACAAGAAGGCTTTGAATATTGAGTATTCGAAATAGAACGGAGGATTGTGGTTTGAAGGTATTTGGGGTAGGCTGCAACTAAAGCAGCTAATGTTCTGCATGATAAGTTTACGCTATCAGAAATATGATTTCCAATTGTAATTTTAATTATTCATGCCTCGTGTGCTAACAGATCTCTTTAGAATTGGACAATAGTTTACTCTAAGAATACTTTGACTGTTTTTCGCCATGTGCAAACATACAAAATCCGGAAAAAGCAAAAATAATTTTTCTAAATTTAATGCTTATATATAGTGATGGATTCCACGTCCAGACAAGAAGGCTTTAAATATTAATTATACTGAATGGAAAAGAGTATTCTGATTTGGAAATATTTGGTTTAGGCTGCAACTAGAGCAGCTAATGTTCTGCATGATAAGTTTACGCTATCAGAATTATCAATTTCAATTGTAATTTTGAGTCTTTATGCCCAGTGTGCCAAAATATCAAATTAAAATTGGACAATGTTTTACTTTTAGAATACTTTGATTTTTTCCCTGTGTGCAAACAAACAAATCCAGAAACAGCAAACATATTTATTCCAAATTTAATCCTTATATATATAGTGGTGGATTCCACGTCCAGGCAGGAAGGTCTTGAATATTAAGTATTCGGAATGGAACAGAGGATTCTGGTTAAAAGGTATTTGGGTTTTGCTGCAACTAGAGCAGCTAATGTTCTGCTTGATAAGTTTACGCTATAAGAAATATCATTTCCAATTGTAATTTTGATTCTTCATGCCTCGTGTGCTAACAGATCTCATTAGAATTGGACAATAGTTTACTCTATGAATACTTCGACTGTTTTTTGCAATGTGCAAACATACAAAATCCAGAAACAGCAAACATATTTATTCTAAATTTAATCCTTATACATAGTGGTGGATTCCACGTCCAGACAAGTAGGCTTTGAATATTGAGTATTCGGAATGGAACGGAGGATTCTGGTTTGAAGGTATTTGGGGTAGGCTGCAACTAAAGCATCTAATTTTCTGCATGATAAGTTTACGCTATAAGAAATATAATTTCCAATTGTAATTTTGATTCTTCATGCCTCGTGTGCTAACATATCTCATTAGAATTGGACAATAGTTTACTCTATGAATACTTCGACTGTTTTTCGCAATGTGCAAACATACAAAATCCAGAAACAGCAAACATATTTATTCTAAATTTAATTCTTATATATAGTGGTGGATTCCACGTCCAGGCAAGAAGGCCTTAAATATTAAGTAGAAGAGTGGAGCGAAAAAACACTTTTTTCGAATTTACAAACGTAATAGTGCGGAAAACTTGCTGTCAGTACAGACAAATAAAACGCAAAAAAAAATTTTGAAATCGATGAATATCTTCCATTCGCGCAATGAAGTCAAAGTTTTAAAATTTCAGAAAAATTAAGAGATTCAAATTTTTTCATGTAAAGTTGGAAATGAAGAGCGAAATATGTTTTATTATAGTGAATGCAACGTAATAGTACACAAAAGTGACTCAAAACGAAACTACTGTTCTAAGGGAAAAATTCTATAATTTATTTTTTTCTATAATTTGTTTTTGCAGTTGCTTCTTTATGGGAACTGTAACCTAAAGGTAAAAGTTAACTATAGATTTTTTTCTTAGAATCAGTACTATAAGCGAAGAGAAAATTTTAAGTTGGTGGAGCATACGTCAGTATATGTTTCTTAAGGTATATATTTCACAATTTCAACCACATTAAAGATACTCTGATATTTGGAAACAGAATACTACTTTACATTAGCAGCGACAATTATAAGTGTATTGAAACTCATTTCTTGAAGTTGATCCACTTAATTAAGGTTTTGTCATTGCATTTGCAGTTGAATTTTTCACTTACTTGAAAATAATTTTTTTTTTATTGTATTTTATTAGTGATTCACTACTTACCAATACATCGCAAACTTTACTTAAAAACAATAACATATCTACAACTATTCCGGTACCTTACGTTTGGGGTCTTTAATTTTTCTATATCAATGGAAGCTACTACCCAGAAACGAAAACCTATAACAAGACATTCATTTGAATGTTCACTAATTGGCAATCGTAAGGATTTGCCAAACTCTGTACTTCCTACTAATGGTAATGTTCTACGATGCTGCAATGAGGAAAGATTTAATCTTTCGTCGAAAGTCAATAGGATTAATGTATGTTTTTCTGATGTAGCTAACATTGTATCAGAGAAAATCGTAGAAGTTTATAATAAAGCTTCTATTCCAGTAGTATCAAAGACAAGAATTATCAAAAAGATTCAGGAATATCACAGTAAGTACATCAATATCAAAAAGTCATTCGAAAGAGACAGCAAAAATATGGGCTCAACATTTCAAACAAAGCTTGCTGAATTTACAAGTTCATTGACGCAATTATTTGACGTGGCATCCTGCAAGTGCACTTTGACACTAAACTGCACTTGTGACAGGTCTCTCGCTCTTTGTATCTGTCCAAATCCCGTAACTGTAACATGTACATGCGAAAAGTCAAGAAAAATTCCCGCCATTGAATTGAAGTTTATGTATGATCAAAGAACCAACGGAGAGGAAAAAATTTCAGGCGTTGATCGCAAAACATCTATGATACTTACCAAGCGACTTGAAAGAAAAAAAAACGAATCCATTCGCTTATGTCCGGAGCAAGTAAGTTCTTCTGCTGTAGTTTCATTTTGTGATGATACAGATGAAGAAAAACCGTCATTTAATGCAACTTATTGTCAGAGTCCTTCTGCACAAGAGGAAACATTTGAACCTCCGAAAAGAATCACAGATTATTTTAAGGATTCAACATTATCTCGTGTTAAGTCGTTTAATTTAAAAAATACAGCTTTGGTATGTGACCGATATGGTGTCTCTGATAGAGCAGCCGCGGCAATTATATCTAGTACGCTTGCTGATGTCGGAGTTATAACCGAATCAGACAAAGCTCTCGTAATAGACCGAAGCAAACTCAGAAGAGAAAAACAGAAAAATAGAACAAGTTTACAGCAGGAAAAACAAATAGACGATTCTATACGAGGCTTGTTTTTTGATGGTCGCAAAGATAAGACATTGCACATCGAGAAAGTAGACTCAAAGCGCTTTAGACGTACCATTATAGAAGAACACGTGTCTTTAATTGAAGAACCTGGGTCTCGATACCTTAGTCATGTTGTTCCAGAATCTGGAAGTGCAAAACATATAAAGGAGGCAATTATATCCGATCTTGTCAATCGATGTTCTCTTTCCCTCCAAGAGTTAGATGTCGTGGGATGTGATGGAACAAACACAAATACCGGCTGGAAAAACGGTGTTATTCATCATATAGAAACTTATTTACAACGAGAAGTGCAATGGGTTGTCTGGATGTTACACCTTAACGAACTTCCATTTAGACACGTTTTTGAATATCTAGATGGTTCTACATCTGGACCGAATTCGTTCTCTGGTCCAATTGGAAAGGCTCTCAAAAATTGTAATGCGTTACCTGTAGTCAAATTTAAAAAAATTAATGGCTTCCTGCCAAATGTAGACACTGATGATCTTAGCAAAGATCAAAAGTATCTTTTCCGCATCTCTCAAGCTATTCAAATAGGAAAATGTCCTCTTGATCTTGCTAAGGCAGATCCAGGATCAATCTGTCACTCCCGTTGGCTAACAACAGCAAACAATATACTCAGATTGTATATATCAACACGAAAACCGTCTGCTGCTTTAATTCAAATTGTTGAATTTATTCTTACTTGCTATGTTCAAGTATGGTTTTCTATAAAGAAACATAGATCAATAGTAGATGGACCTAAAAATCTCTTTCTGATGATACAGGCATCAAAACTCTTAACGCAGACGTTGCAGGAAGTTGTTCAACCTGTAATACAAAATAATGCTTACTTCGCGCATTCGGAAAACCTGCTGTTGTCTATGTGTCTGGACGAAAGAAAGCAAATTAGAGAGCTTGCTTTCAGACGCATTTTAGAGGCTCGGACTAGCAAAACACAGGATAAAAAGAAGTCTGGAATACGCAACTTCATTGTTCCAAAGTTAAACTTTGACGCCTCTGATTACAGTGACTTAATTGATTGGAAAAATGAAAAATACTTTTCACCACCACTCTTAAGAAATGTTTCAAACGAGGAAATTTCTCGTCTAATTGGAACAGAAGAGATTCCGCAATGGGACGTTTCAATCTTTCCCTGTCATACGCAAGCTGTGGAACGCTGTGTAAAACTAGTAACAGCGTCAGCAGAAAAAGTAGTGGGATTTGAAAATAGAGATGGATTTATTAGATCTACTTTAAAATCGAGGGAAAATATGCCAAAGTTTGATACAAAATCAGAGTTTGCATTTACGCCTTAAATATCTTCTCTTATATAACATGGTTGGTTGGTTGGGTAGGGCGGTGGTGGAACTCTATGTGCAGCCACCTTCTCGTGGTGAGTTCTGAGTCATTTTTAGTTTTTATGAAACGGGCGAAGTGCTGCATTCACAATAAGGCATAAAAAGCCATAAAAATTTACGTAAACAAATAATATTTTTGCAGAAAGTGAGTATTTTTAGTTTTTTAAATTTTTAAAACTTTGACTTCATTGCGCGAATGGAAGATATTTATCGATTTCAAAATTTTTTTTTTGCGTTTTATTTGTCTTTACTCATAGCAAGTTTTCCGCACTATTACGTTTGTAAATTCAAAAAAAGTGTTTCTTCGCTCCACTCTAATATTAAGTATTCGGAACGGAACAGAGGATTCTGGTTCAGAGGTATTTGAGTTAGGCTAAAATTAAAGCAGCTTATGTTCTGCATGATAAGTTTACGCTATCAGAATTATCAATTTCAATTGTAATTTTGATTCTTAAAGCCCCGTGTGCCAAAATATCAAATTAAAATTGGACAATGTTTTACTTTTAGAAAACTTTGATTTTTTCCCTGTGTGCAAACAAACAAATCGAGAAACATCAAACATATTTATTCTACATTTAATCCTTATACATAGTGGTGGATTCCACGTCCAGACAAGAAGGCTTTGAATATTAAGTATTCGGAATGGAACAGAGGATTCTGGTTTGAAGGTATTTGGGGTAGGCTGCAACTGAAGCAGCTAATGTTCTGCATGATAAGTTTACGCTATCAGAAATATGATTTCCAATTGTAATTTTAATTCTTCATGCCTCGTGTGCTAACATATCTCTTTAGAATTGGACAATAGTTTACTCTAAGAATACTTTGAATGTTTTTCGCCATATGCAAACATTCAAAATCCGGAAAGAGCAAAAATAATTTTTCTAAATTTAATGCTTATATATAGCGATGGATTCCACGTCCAGGCAAGAAGGTTTTAAATATTAATTATTCGGAATGGAAAAGAGTATTCTGATTTGGAAGTATTTGGGTTAGGGTGCAATTAAAGCAGCTTATGTTCTGCATGATATGTTTACGCTATCAGAAATATGATTTCCAATTGTAATTTTAATTCTTCATGCCTCGTGTGCTAACATATCTCTTTAGAATTGGACAATAGTTTACTCTAAGAATACTTTGAATGTTTTTCGCCATGTGCAAACATTCAAAATCCGGAAAGAGCAAAAATAATTTTTCTAAATTTAATGCTTATATATAGCGATGGATTCCACGTCCAGGCAAGAAGGTTTTAAATATTAATTATTCGGAATGGAAAAGAGTATTCTGATTTGGAAGTATTTGGGTTAGGGTGCAATTAAAGCAGCTTATGTTCTGCATGATATGTTTACGCTATCAGAAATATCATTTCCAGTTGTAATTTTGATTCTTCATGCCTCGTGTGCTAACATATCTCATTAGAATTGGACAATAGTTTACTCTATGAATACTTCGACTGTTTTTCGCAATGTGCAAACATACAAAATCCAGAAACAGCAAACATATTTATTCTAAATTTAATCCTTATACATAGTGGTGGATTCCACGTCCAGACAAGAAGGCTTTGAATATTAGGTATTCGGAATGGAACGGAGGTTTCTAGTTTGAAGGTATTTGGGGTAGGCTGCAACTAAAGCAGCTTATGTTTTTTATGATAAGTTCACGCTATCAGAAATATCATTTCTAATTGTATTTTCAATTCGTCATGCCCCGTGTACCAACATATCTTTTTAGAATTGGACAATAGTTTACACTTAGAAAACTTTGATTGTTTTTCCCCGTGTGCCAACATACAAATCTGAAAACAGCATAAACATTGATTCTAAATTTAATACTTTTATATAGTGTTAGATTCCACGTCTAGGCAAGAAGGCCTTGAATATTAAGTATTCGGAATGGAACAGAGGATTCTGGTTCAGAGGTATTTGAGTTAGGCTGCAATTAAAGCAGCTTATGTTCTGCATGATAAGTTTACGCTATCAGAAATATCATTTCCAATTGTAATTTTGATTCTTCAAGCCTCGTGTGCTAACATATCTCTTTCGAATTGGACAATAGTTTACTTTAAGAATACTTTGACTGTTTTTCGCCATGTGGAAACATACAAAATCCGGAAAGAGCAAAAATAATTTTTCTAAATTTCATCCTTATATATAGTGATGGATTCCACGTCCAGGCAAGAAGGCTTTAAATATTAATTATTCGGAATGGAAAAGAGTATTCTAAATTGGAAGTATTTGGTTTAGGCTGCAACTAGAGCAGCTAATGTTCTGCATGATAAGTTTACGCTATCAGAATTATCAATTTCAATTGTAATTTTGATTCTTTATGCCCCGTGTGCCAAAATATCAAATTAAAATTGGACAATGTTTTACTTTTAGAATACTTTGATTTTTTCCCTGTGTGCAAACAAACAAATCCAGAAACAGCAAACATATTTATTCCAAATTTAATCCTTATATATAGTGGTGGATTCCACGTCCAGGTAAGAAGGCCTTGAATATTAAGTATTCGGAATGGAACAGAGGATTCTGGTTAAGAGGTATTTGGGTTTTGCTGCAACTAGAGCAGCTAATGTTCTGCTTGATAAGTTTACGCTATAAGAAATATCATTTCCAATTGTAATTTTGATTCTTCATGCCTCGTGTGCTAACATATCTCATTAGAATTGGACAAAAGTTTACTCTATGAATACTTCGACTGTTTTTCGCAATGTGCAAACATACAAAATCCAGAAACAGCAAACATATTTATTCTAAATTTAATCCTTATACATAGTGGTGGATTCCACGTCCAGACAAGAAGGCTTTGAATATTGAGTATTCGAAATGGAACGGAGGATTCTGGTTTGAAGGTATTTGGGGTAGGCTTCAACTAAAGCAGCTAATGTTCTGCATGATAAGTTTACGCTATCAGAACTTTAATTTCCAATTGTGATTTTGATTCTTCATGCCCAGTGCGCTAACATATCTCATTAGAATTGGACAATAGTTTACTCTTAGAATACTTTGAATGTTTTTCCCCGTGTGCAAACATTTAAATCTAGAAACAGCTAAAATATTTATTCTAAATTTCATCTTTATATATAGTGGTGGATTCCTCATGCAGGCAAGAAAGCTTTAAACGCTATGTACTTGAAATTAAAAAGAGGATTCTGCTTTAGAGGTATTTGGGTTAGGCTGCAATTAAGGAACCTTTGGAACTGTAAGAAAAGTTTACCCTATTAGAATTTTTATTTCCTATTGTAAATAAATAGTCTTTTATTATTAGAAGATTTTAATTCTTCATTTCCCGCACACCAACATATTAAATTAGAATTGGACAACGATTTGCTTTTTGAATACTTTGATTGTTTTCCCCGTGTGCAAACATTCAAATCCAGAAACAGCTAAAAAATTTATTAAAAATTTAATCCTTATATATATATATATATATAGTGTCGGAATTCACATCTAGGCAAGAAAGCTTTGAATTTTATGTTTTTGAAAAAGAAAAGAGAATTCTGATTAGAAGGTATTTGGATTAGGTTGCAACTACACGGAAAAGTTTTGGGGCGAGCAACTCTATTTGCTCTAGTCACGCTGCGCAACTTCACTTTGGTGTATCAGTAGTCGCAAAAAGATAACGCAGCTGGCCAACATTGGACGAGCGGCTCTACCAGTCGTGTATCTACCACTGACTTTCAGCGCAGCTCGTCCAGCACTAGGTTAGCAGCGTTCCCAGTAGAGAAAGAAGCTCACCCATTTACAAGGCGATATGCCTTCTCTCTTTTAGGAAACCTTCTCTACGTGCGGAGAACGCAGCTCGCCCGAAAACTTTTCCGTGTAGATCAGCTTTGTTCTGTATGATAAGTTTTCTCTACTAGAATTATGATTTTCCATTGTAAATAGATAGTCTTTAATTCTTAGAAAATTTTAATTCTTCATTTCCCGTATGTCAACATATTAAATTAGAATTGGACAATGATTTACTCTTAGAATACTTTGATTGTTTTTTCCCCGTATGCAACCATTGAAATCCAGAAACTGCCAAAATATTTATTCTACATTTAATCCTTATACATAGTGGTGGATTCCACGTCCAGGCACGAAGGCTTTGAATATTAAGTATTCGAAATGGAAAAGAGGATTCTGCTTAAGAGGTATTTGGGTTCGGCTGCAACTGAAGCAGCTTTTAGAACTGTAAGAAAAGTTTACGCTTTTAGAATTATCATTTTAAATTGTAAATAAATAGTCTTTTATTATTAGAAAATTTTAATGCCTTATACCTTATATTACAATTGTACAATGATTTACTATTAGAATACTTTGATTGTTTTCCCCGTGTGCAAACATTCAAATCCAGAAACAGCTAAAATATTATTCTAAATTTAATCCTTATATATATATAGTGTCGGATTCCACATCCAGGCAAGAAAGTTTTGAATTTTATGTTTTTGAAAAAGAAAAGAGAATTCTCATTTTAAGGTATTTGGATTAGGTTGCAACTAGATCAGCTTTGTTCTGTATGATAAGTTTACTTTACTAGAATTATGATTTCCAATTGTAAATAGATAGTCTTTTATTATTAGAAAATTTTAATTCTTCATTTCCCGTATGTCAACATATCAAATTAGAATTGTACAATGATTTACTCTTAGAATACTTTGATTATTTTTCCCCGTGTGCAAACATTGAAATCCAGAAACGGCAAAAATGTTTATTCGAAATTTAATCCTTATATACAGTGGTGGATTCCACGTCCAGGCACGAAGACTTTGAATATTAAGTATTTGAAATGGAAAAGAAAATTCTGCTTTAGAGGTATTTGTGTTCGGCTGCAACTAAAGCAGCTTTTGGAACTGTAAAAAAAGTTTACGCTTTCAGAATTATTATTTTAAATTTGTATTTGACAATGTTTTTCTCTTAGAATTCTTTAAATATTAGTTTCCCGTGTGCAAACATACAAATCTAGAAACTGCAAAAATATTTTTTCTAAATTTAATCCTTATATACAGAGGTGGATTCTACGTTTAGTCAAGAAAGCTTTGAATATTAAGTATTCGATATGAAAAAGAAGATTCTGATTTGGAAGTATTTGAATTAATCTGCTATCAGAACAGGTTCTTTTTTAATCCTTGCACCTAGGGGTGGATTCCACGTCCCACAGTGGGCCAGATTGCAAAAAACCTGGCCAAAACCCTTAGATGTGTTTAAAAGTGGATGATTTTTCTTACACGGGGGTTTTTGGGGTCGCTGATTACGAATCTGAACTTGGTTTTTCAAAATTCAAAATGGCGGATCCAATATGGCGGACGTCTTTTTCAAAAATTGTCCCAACTGTTCTGAAATTTCTTACTCGGAGGTTTTTGGGGTCGCTGATTACGAATCTGATCTTAGTTTTTCAAAATTCAAAATGGCGTATCTAATATGGCGGACGACTTTTTCAAAAATTGTTTCAACTGACCTGAAATTTCTTTCTCGGGGGTTAGTTTTTAAAAATCTAAAATGGTGTCTCCAATATGGCGGACTACTTTCCTAAAAGTCAATCAAAATTGTTTGAAACTTGTTACTCGGGGGTTTTTGGGGTCGCTGATTACGAATATGACGTTAGTTTTTAAAAATAGAAAATGGTGTCTCCAATGTGGCGGACTACTTTCCTAAAAATCAATCAAAATTGTTTGAAACTTACTCGGGAGTTTCGGGGTCGCTGATTACGAATTTGAAGTCAGATTTTAAAAATTAAAAGTGGTGGATTAAATATGTCTGACAAATTTTCTGAAATTTAATTTAATTTTTCTAAAACTCGTTAGTCTGAATTTCGGTATCGTTGATTACCAATCTAAAATCATTTTTAAGAAATTAAGAATAATAGTTATAATATTGAGATGAATTTTAAAATGTTTTTTTATTCGTATATAATTGGGTGTCCACAAGTTCTTATACTGTTGCCATTGTAGTAGATTAGTTTTAAGATATAATTGAAACATTTTCACAGAAGGTTAAAACACATTAATTGTTAAAAAAAATAACTAAAACTTGAATTTATTTGTATATAACATATTATCTTGTTCCCCGTTAAATGATAAGCCCAGAAAATACCTTAGAAATTAAAATATTTATCATCAGTCGATTCTGAATCACTAACTTCAGGTGATGAAAGAGTAAACACATTGTCAGACATGTTGTCGGTTGATGATATCAATAACTTGAGTGTTTCAGGAGACAATTCTTTGATTTTTTTGTGTTGCAATTTTCTCAGACTTGTAATAAATGGGTCGGATGATACTAATAATCTTAAAGATACGTCTTCCATTGTTTTTTTTATTTTTGTTCTGCTAAATTTTCTAGAAAAGTCTTGTCGAAACCGTTTAATGTATTTGTTGGTCGATTCCTGGGCATCTTCTGCCATTTGTCCAATTGGCAATATAGATGAATTTATTATTTCGGCTCCATGAATTAAAATTATATGGAGTGTTGTTGCCATGTAGCACCATGGATAAAGCTGCACAAAAAGACGAGCAGTATCCCTACTGTATTCTTGAAAGTTCAATATATTCACGTCAAATCCACTGGAAATTGCTTGCAGTATAACATAAAACCTGTGAATTAGGTTTACATGAAATCCTGTTATTGAAGCAGAAATACTTGAGTTCTCAAAAAATCTTAGAGAAGTATTTCCGTCGTTCGAACTGCCACATCCAGGTTTCGGTTGATCAACAATAAGCCCTAACTGTAATTTGAAATCCTCTTTTATTTTCTTTGAACGAATAGCTACATATTCTTTGTCTTTTGCACTTGTTACTCGCCATTTTTTAACTTCAAGTTTGTAAGATAAATGTAAGAGGCACTCAAAAAATCGTATCCACGCGTGTAGTGTAGATAAACCGAAACATAAAAAGTCTTGTTTAATTGGAATCTTTAAAAGATCGTCAATATTATTGAAACGCGAAATTGTTGTATTACACAAATAGCATCGCTGAGCTGATGTCGTTTCTGTGACTGCATTGCACACTTTTCCGTCAATCATAGTTAAAGCGAGTGTATACGATATAGTTATCTGTTTTCCATCCAGTTCTGTTTCGAAATTTGTAAGTTGATTCACCTTTTCTTGTATGTATTCATTTTCTTTGGTAGTGATCTCAGTTGTTTCGTGTACAAATTGTATTCTTATGGGTCTACAGAAACGAGGAGAAGATGTTCTGGGATTTTGCCATACCACCATACCTGTGTTTACTCCATTATTAACGGATTTTAGTTGCAAAGGTACTAGAGAAGTAAAGAATATGTTGGCATCTGATTTTCTTCCATCGTCATCATTAAATTTTTGTTTGTAGATACTTTGACCAGAAGTACCGTCACAGCCCCATTTGCAGATCAAATTTAAGTGTCGATCATCTCTAGCATCCAAGTTTTTGATAACATCTGTTTGCGTTTGTAAAATCCTTTTGGACGTATGTTCTACAAGAGCTTGTAATTCCACTTCAGCACTGCTTTCTGTTACCAAAATAGCTAATTTAGGTGGGTAACATTTATTTTTTGCTTCTAATACGGTATTATAAGCAGGGAAAAGCTTACTGTTCTTCTCTTTGCTCACCGCTCGTAATTTTCTATATAATATATAATATATATATATATATATATATATATATATATATATATATATATTATATAGAATATATTATATTCTATATCTGCTGATAAAGCACAATCAGCAGAAAGAGTCTTTTCTTCTTCTGAGTCTATAGATTTTCTATATTTTTTAGCTACTGATGGACTACCTGATGTAATATTTTTGACAACGAATGCAGCATAATTTCTTCCAGCTGCCCTCAAGCTCATTTGTGTCGCATAAAATAGTTCTTCAGTGCTTACCTGTGAGCGAAGATCTTCAGTTCTTCTTCGCTTTGTTCTTTCACTCGAATTTGCAAACTCAGATTTGGGACGACCTGCTTTACATTTTTTAAATGATTTTACTTTATCAGTTACTTTGAAAGAGATGAAAACATCGAGATAATCAATGTAATTTTAAAGAAGATTTCTTCCATCCTTTTAGCATGTTGCCATTTTTTGCAAAGTTCGAATTTCAATTTTCTTATACTTGTTTTAAGAGATTCTGTCAAGTTAAAGGGAGATTGCAATTTTTCAGACATGAATAATTCAATTCTTTCATATGCCACAATAGCGCCTTCATTTAGATGGTCCTTTAACATACAAATTATTTCCTTTCTCGATAAGCCTATTGCTTCATTTCTATCAATAAGTTCTGAAAAGGAAAATAAAATTATCATCAATGAATATTCAATATTAAAAAAAATTTCAAATTTTTAACCTATTGGATATGGTTAAACGTACCTTACTTTTATTTTTATTATAAAAATATAAATTATGAGATTAAATTAACATTTTATGTTATTTTATTAAAATATATAAACTTTTTTGTAATTAGTACTGACTACTTTTTTTCGTATTTGATATAAAACTTTAAATTTTACTTACCTTTTGCATTCAAGTCCATTTTATAACCCTAAAAATCTTTCAAGATAATTTCAAAATTAAAAAAAAATCGTAGGGGCAACTGTGGGCAGCTGAATATTTTTTCATTTGTGAAATGAATGCATGAAAAATAAATCCTAATAAGTTATTTAACTGTACAGTGTAGAACAAATATACTTTTTGTAAAAAATTTATAAAGTTTATTTATTAATTTGACATAAACTTTAGAGGTTTGTTTGTATAAGATGCTAACTTCAGTGTTAACTTTATTATATATGAAATATATATAGTCAAATGGTATATATGTTTTATTTTCAAATACATTTTGAACGGTCATAATCAATTGAATTTAAAAGATTTTCAACCTTTTTAGATAACAAGTTAATTTTCATCCTGCTATAAGACATTTATCAAAAATTGAAGAGCAACATTTGACGTTATTGAAAAAATATTATATAAACAAATTTTTTTCTTTGAGCACGTATTTACTGTATATTAACATTTTCTCTCACCAAATTAAAAGTAAAAAAAATAATTTTTAATTAGTTAATTTTTTAATTCTGACCAGCTTTTTTGCATTTTGAACCACTGTGCGTCCAGGCAAGAAGGCTTTAAATATTAAGTATTCGAAATGGAAAAGAGGATTCTGCTTTAGAGATATTTGGGTTCGGCTGCAACTGATGCAGCTTTTAGAACTGTAAGAAAAGTTTACGCTTTTAGAATTATCATTTTAAATTGTAAATAAATAGTCTTTTATTATTAGAAAATTTTAATGCCTTATACCCCGTATGCCAACATATCAAATTACAATTGTACAATTATTTACTCTTAGAATACTTTGATTGTTTTTTTCCCGTGTGCAAACATTCAAATCCAGAAACAGCTAAAATATTTATTCAAAATTTAATCCTTATATATAGTGGTGGATTTTACGTCCAGGCAAGAAAGCTTAAAATGCTATGTACTTAAAATTGAAAAGAGGATTCTACTTTGGAGGTATTTTAGTTAGGCTGCAATTAAAGCAGCTTTTGGAACTGTAAGAGAAGTTTACGTTATTAGAATTATCATTTCTAATTGTAATTGGATAGTCTTTCATTATTAGAATATTGTAATTCTTTATTCCCCGTGTGCCAACATATCAAATTAGAATTGGACAATTATTTACTCTTAGAATACTTTGATTGTTTTTTCCCGTGTGCAAACATTCAAATCCAGAAACAGCTAAAATATTTATTTTAAATCAAATCCTTATATACAGCGGTGGATTTCACGTCCAGGCAGGAAAGCTTTAAATGCTATTTACTCGAAATTGGAAAGAGGATTCTGCTTTAGAGGTTTTTGGGTTAGGCTGCAATTAAAGCAGCTTTTGGAACTGTACTCAATGTTTACGCTATTAGAATTATCATTTCTAATTGTGAATAAATAGTCTTTTATAATTAGAAAATTTAAATTCTTTATTTCCCGTATGCTAACATATTAAATTAGAATTGAACAATAATTTACACTTAGTATACTTCGATTGTTTTTTCCCTGTATGCAAATATACAAATCCAAAGAAGCTTTGAATATTTTGTTTTCGAAATAGAAAAGAGAATTTTGATTTGGAGGTATTTGGATTAGGCTGCAACTAGTGCAGCTTTTGTTCTGTATGGTAAGTTTACGCAATCAGAATTATCTATTCCAATTGTAATTGGATTTTTTTCTATTCTCAGAATATTTTGATTCTCTATTTCCCGTGTGCCAACATACAAATCCGGAATTGAAAAGTTGATGTAGAATCAGAAAAATTATTTTATGTAAGTTTAACTCTCATATCTATTGGTGGATTTCTCGTCCAAGCAAGAAGGCTTTGAATGCAATGTATTCGAAATAGAAAAGAGGATTCTTATTTGAAGGTATTTGGATTAGGCTGCATATAGATCAGCTTTTGTTAATCCTTACATCTAGTGGTGGCTTCTAAGTTTAAACCAAAAAATTTGATTGCTATATTTTCGAATTTCAAAAGAGTTTTCTGATTTGCACGTTGATGATAACCCTTTCGTCTTTTTATAATTAATCGTAACTACAGGTGAATTTGCATTAATTCTTATCAAAATTGTATTCCTGACTCAAAAACTAATCGAGTGATGTATAGAAAGTATAGATTTGGTCAATATTTGTAAAATTAATCAATATTTTTATTTTTCACAAAAAATTAAAATTTTGTAATTTTTAAATTTATATCATGACACTTTAAATTAAAATAATTATTTTATATTATAAAATTAAGTCATTGTTATATATTATTTTGAGGAAGTTAAATGGTCATAAAATAAACAACTTGCTTCAATTGCAATTTTGTTTTACTATTTATGAATTTTTTTATTAAAAAAAATTGGTTTGTATGACGCTTCGTATTGCTTTTAATATTTCAGGATAAATTTTTTACCTACAATATTATTGATTAGAATTTATTAGAATAATCAAGTATTTATATTTCTTTAATTGTCAGTGTAACTTGTATTTTTTAAAAATTATAATAGTTTACCAAAAACAATTGATTGGAAGTGTCCTCAGTGATAATGCTTCTATTTCAGTACGTGCATATGTCATCGCATTAATCTTATATCACTTAATTTCAAAATTAGATTATTTTTATATGAAAACTTCTGTTAACAAACAAATACGTAGAAGAAAATTTTTGTCAGAAACAGCTAAAACACATTTTCTAAAATTCTTTTTATATAGCGGTTGATTCCACGACCTAGCAAAAAGTTTTTAAAATGTTTATTTTCAAAATAGGAGAGAAAATTTTTATTTTGAAAATTTTTTTGATTTAGACTGCTACTGCAACCGATTTTATTCTGTAAGATGCGTTGACACGAACAAAATATTCTTTTTTAATTAGGCATGGATAATTTTATATGCTCACTTTATTTTGACACTATATTTAAATGTGAAAACGTGTGCCAACATACAAATCTAGAAAAGAAAAGTTGATACAGAAACAGCTAAAATATGTGACGCTCCACGTTGAAAAATATTTAATGCGAAAAGATTTGTAGGTTATGATAGTTAATTTTAATGTCAAAGAACAAAAGAATTAATTCTCATTGACAAATAATGATATTTAAGTCTTACTTATATTTAAAACATTCAATAAGAATTATATTTGGTTTTACAAAATACGAAAAATGTTTTTAATCATAGTAAAGTGATCAAAATCACCACCCAACATTTTTTCCGCTTATGGGGATGACAAAATCGATTGGATTTTTACATTGAGTTTCAATGGGAAAATCGCATCGACTTTGACATCCCCTTAAAGTATCTTTCACCTTGGAGCATCACGTCTATTAAAAATTTAATTTTTTTATCCAGAGGTGGATTCCACGACCAAGCATGAAGTTTTTATATATTGCATGTGCAGTAGAAAGCAGTACGATTATTAAAAACTGACATATTCTAAGAATATTTATTAAATAAACGCTTTACTTTCGGTTTATAAATTTTATAGTGTAAAGTTCGTATCAATTACAACTATGAGGCATATATAAACCGTTTTGTATATGCAGTGGCATATTCCACGACCAATCATAGTTCCTAATTTTTTTACTACTGAATTAATCGATCTTTATTAAGTACACCAGTATAACTTGATTTAGATAATTCTTTTTAGTAGTTACAGCTAATAGTTTGTTTACTACCAACTGTTTCAGGTGTCGTACAGTTGATACCCCAACGAGGGGCTGCATGAAGTGGGCGTGTTTATAATTATAATAGCTGGGATTTTAGCAGTTTTATATATAGTGGTAGATTCCACAACCGTTAGATTTTATCGTTTTTTTTTTTTTTTATTTTATTTTATTTTATTTTTATTTATTTTTTTTTTATTTTATTTATTTATTTATTTTTTTTATCTTATTTTTTTTATCTAAGATTTTATTAGTTAATATGTTATCCTTACATTATGTTTAAATCACAGATATTTATAAATAATTTTCAGAACAAAAAATATTTATGTGGAAATATTAGGACATATCTAGCGATTCTTAAAATTATTTGTTGTTTTATTATCTGTGACCGAAGTTTTGTTGATGATATCAAGCGATACTATCTTCTGACTATTAAAAATAATTTTTTAATTTGTATTTAGCATACACAATTTTTTGTTTCTCTTGAATTACTGATGTATTACATTACTGATGTAAACTTTACTTTATTTAATAAGTTTAATGTATATTTCATTAAGTTTGTATCCAGTGGTGGATTCCACGACCGGGGCGGTACTTAAAATGAGGAGAATTTATCAGGAAGTAGTGGGGGGATCGTGGAATCCACAAGTTTATATATGCATAAGATGTCGGTCGTGGTAACTGCCAAGTGTGCAGAAAGGTAGATTCCATGCGGTCGTGGAAATACACAGTACATATAAAATTTTCCCACGACAGACGTGGAACCTGCCAGCGGTCGCTGAAACTGCCAATGCATAGATGAAATGGTCGTTGAAACTGCCGTCTAAACCCAACTCATATCCTGGGATGCAAAAAAAATTATATATATATATATATATATATATATATATATATATATATATATATATATATAATATATATTATAAATAATATATATTATATATTACATGTATATATTGTGACGGTGTGGTTAGGTCTGGCGCCACGTTTATGAACGTCACTGACAAACTTTAAATGTCGGACGTCAAGTAGTTCGTCCAGAAAAATAGACCCTCGGTTCTCTCGCTAATG
>JAVJHS010000016.1:105000-115000 GCA_032873175.1 Leptopilina drosophilae | reverse complement strand
AAGAAACTGTAAGAGGGCGATAGTCTGCCTGGTCCATAGACCCTTTTTTCTTCGGAATTAAAACAGTTCTCGATAGTTTAAGAAAATGTGGTATATCTCGACACCACATGAAGATGTTAAAAATTCTGACAAGTACTTCCGTAGGTACGGCTCTAAGGACAGATGACGGAACACCATCATAACCAGGTGCCGTTTTATTTGATGGAAATGATCTCACGACCTCTAAGGCAGATATTGGTTGCCATAGGTAATTTATTTCTGTATCTCGACCTGCATATAAAGGAGAAGAAGATAATTCTTTAGTAAACGTTGCCTTCCAAAAGGGGACCATAATATCTTGTGGCACACCCTCAACTTGATCTAATTCGTCGCTAAGAATCCTTTTAGTACATTTACCTTTATCTCTTTTCCACAGGTCTTGAACACGAGCAAACTCCTGCCTCCTTCTTGCCTTACTACTAAGATATAAATCCTCACTGCGATTTGCATCATGATGACCCTGATGCCCTCTTCTCTTGGTCACAGATGGAAAGATTTGTCGCACAACTAAACCAATATCGACTAGTACCTCTTCTCTAGATCGCACGTTTACTAGCCCACAGATGTTATCAAGTTGGAGTGCGAGAGGATTATCAAAATCAAGAGGTGGCAAGTCTCTAAAATATTCAATAAAAGTTGAATCATTATCAGCAGATGAAATTGCTGACGAATCAGAAGATGTACTCTCTAAAGATTCCATACTTTCTGATTCTGATATAGAGCTAGCAGGCGTTATGAGTTCAAGATATCTTTGAACTCGATCTTTATACGCCTGCAGCCTCCTCTGACCCTTTATCGACTCAATTGTACGGTTTGAAAATGTTTTTTGGAGTTGCTGATTTATGAAGCATTTAGGATCAGATGAAATGATCTCTGCTTCTCTCCTCGCCATCATGTTCTTCTCTTCCTCAGTCCATCGATCTTTAACGTTCCTATCTCTTTTCCGCAGTTGCATTTCGTCATACCAATCTTTATGAGCACGACGCTCATGGACACCTTTTCCTGTGGCTGTGGTAAACGACCTCTGACAAGTGGAAAACCCACAAGCATATGTCACACCACCCACATCCAAACTACTTGAGCTCGAAGGACCAGGACTATTTGCGGTTGGTAAAACTGGCTCAGCGCGGTCAGTGGACCGGCCGGTTTGACGCGTCAAACGCGTATTTCTTTTAGTATAATCTTGACCAGTAATAACACCGCTGAAAGGGATGGCAACCCCAACACCTGTTTTGCACTCATACGCTCTGCTGCCTATATAAAATATAGCGTTTCCGGCGGGACCACTAGGAGGATGTATGAGCACTTGAACATGGGAGGCTAAGTGCCAAGGACCCTAAAGCCCAGCATATAATCGCATCATGAACCACGTAACTATGACCCCCGTAACTAAGAGAGTCATAGTTACTCCCGCCGTTTACCCGCGCTTGCTTGAATTTCTTCACGTTGACATTCAGAGAACTGGGCAGAAATCACATTGCGTCAACACCCGCGAGGGTCATCGCAATGCTTTGTTTTAATTAGACAGTCGGATTCCCCTTGTCCGTGCCAGTTCTGAGCTGAGCGTTGAATGGCGGCCGAAGAGGACGACCACGACGGCAGAACCGTCACCGAAGCCTCGCAGCAAGGAAGATCCGCGGGAGGCCAAGGCACGGGACCAAGCTCGGATCCCGACTCCCGAAAGAGTCATTCACCTCGCCCAGGCCCGGCACGTCAGCCAGACCCGCTTCCCGACCAAGCCCGACACGCCCCGCTCCTCAGAGTCAATCCTTATTCCGAAGTTACGGATCCAGTTTGCCGACTTCCCTTACCTACATTAGTCTATCGACTAGAGGCTCTTTACCTTGGAGACCTGCTGCGGATATGGGTACGAACCGGCGCGACACCTCCACGTGGCCCTCTCCTGGATTTTCAAGGTCCGAGGGGAAGATCCGGACACCGCCGCAACTGCGGTGCTCTTCGCGTTCCAAACCCTATCTCCCTGCTAGAGGTATCCAGGGAACTCGAACGCTTATACAGAAAAGAAAACTCTTCCCGGATCTCCCGACGGCGTCTCCAGGTCATTTTGGGTTACCCCGACGAACACTCTCGCGAGAGCCCGAATTGTATGCGGTTCCGCTGCCGGGTTCCGGAATAGGAACCGGATTCCCTTTCGCCCGACGGGTGTGTATCAAATTAAATTAAATTTAATATTTATGAATATACACCGTCATTGACATAGGATTTCTCCTAGGGCTTAGGATCGACTGACTCGTGTGCAATGGCTGTTCACACGAAACCCTTCTCCACGTCAGTCCTCCAGGGCCTCGCTGGAGTATTTGCTACTACCACCAAGATCTGCACCGACGGCGGCTCCAGGCAGGCTCACGCCCAGACCCTTCTGCGCACACCGCCGCGACCCTCCTACTCGTCAGGGCTTCATATCAAAAGTAAACTTTTGATTCTCTTGCCGCTGACGGCAGAGTATAGGCGCGACGCTTCAGCGCCATCCATTTTCAGGGCTAGTTGCTTCGGCAGGTGAGTTAATACACACTCCTTAGCGGATTCCGACTTCCATGGCCACCGTCCTGCTGTCATAAGCAACCAACGCCTTTCATGGTATCCCATAAGCGTCGACTTTGGCGCCTTAACTCTGCGTTTGGTTCATCCCACAGCGCCAGTTCTGCTTACCAAAATTGGCCCACTTGGCACTCTGATCCGAAATCTCATGGCTTCATAAATTCAAGCAAGCCAGAGATCTCACCCATTTAAAGTTTGAGAATAGGTTGAGGTCGTTTCGGTCCCAACGCCTCTAATCATTCGCTTTACCAGATGACAAGTCCACTACAGTCAGAGTTTTCACAAGTCCACGACGTTCATCGTTTTCACAAGTCCACTACGGTTAGAGTTTTCACAAGTCCACTACATTTAGAGTTTTCACAAGTCCACTACAGTTTGAGTCTTCACAAGTCCACTTTATTTAGAGTTTTCACAAGTCCACTACAGTTAAAGTTATCACACGTCCATTTTATTTAGAGTTTTCACAAGTCCACTACATTTAGAGTTTTTACAAGTCCACGACGTTCAGCGTTTTCACAAGTCCACACATTTTAAAGTTATCACAAGTCCACTACAGGTAGAGTTTTCACAAGTCTACTACATTTAGAGTTTTCGCAAGTCCACGACGTTCAGAGTTTTCACAAGTCCACTACATTTAGAGTTTTCACAAGTCCACTACGGTTAGAGTTTTCACAAGTCCACGACATTCAGAGTTTTCACAAGTCCATATACTCAGAGTTGTGAAATGTTCATGTATCCATCGTTTTCACTTATACACTACATTGAAAGTTTTCACAAGTCCATATGTTTAAAGTTTTCACAAGTACACTCATCTTAAAGTTATCACAAGTCCACTACAGTCAGAGTTTTCACAAGTCCACTACAGTTTGAGTTTTCACAAGTCCACTTTATTTAGAGTTTTCACAAGTCCACTACAGTTTGAGTTTTCACAAGTCCACTTTATTTAGAGTTTTCACAAGTCCACTACATGTAGAGTTTTCACAAGTCCACTACAGTTAGAGTTTTCACAAGTCCACTTTATTTAAAGTTTTCACAAGTCCACTAGATTGCGAGTTTTCACAAGTCCAAATATTTAGAGTTGTCAAATGTCCATGTATCCATAGTTTTCACACGTCCACTAGATTGTGAGTTGTCAGACGTCTTTTAATCAATAGTTTTCACATGTCCACAACAAGTAAAGTTTTTACTTGTCCACTTTATTTAGAGTTTTCACAAGTCCACAAGATTGCGAGTTTTCACGTGTACACTAGATTGCGAGATGTCAGACGTCCATTAATCAATAATTTTTACATGTCCACAACAATTAAAGTTTTTTACTTGTCCTCTTTAATTAGAGTTTTCACAAGTCCACTAGATTGCGAGTTTTCAGACGTCTTCTAGATTGCGAATTGTCAGACGTCCATTAATCAATAGTTTTCACGTGTCCACAACAGTCAGAGTTTTCACAAGTCTAACAAGTTTTTACTTGTAAACTGTATTTAAAGTTTTCACAAGTTAACCAAGTTTTCACTTGTCCAATACATTAAGAGTTGTCAAACGTCCAGTTATTAATAGTTTTCACTTGCGCATTGCTTTGGTTTTGGGAGCGAAAATATTCCAAGTCCCCATGCGCATTGCTTTGGTTTTGGGAGCGAAAATATTCTAAGTCCCCATGCGCATTGCTTTCTGGATAGATTATATATATGCTCCTCAAAGGGTTTTTTTTAATTTTTTTATTTTTTCCGGCCGCACGCTCGGGGGGCGAAATCGGCTCGAAATTTGACCTCAAATCGTCTAAACCCAACTCATATCCTGGGATGCAAAAAAAATTATATATATAATATATATATAATATATAATATATATATATATATATATATATATATATATATATATATATATATATATATATATATATATATATATATATATATATATATATATATTCCGGCCGCACGCTCGGGGGGCGAAATCGGCTCGAAATTTGACCTCAAATCGTCTAAACCCAACTCATATCCTGGGATGCAAAAAAAATTATATATATAATATATATATAATATATAATATATATATATATATATATATATATATATATATATATATATATATATATATATATATATATATATATATATATATATATATATATATATATATATATATATATATATATATATATATATATATATATTATATTATATATTATATATATAATTTTTTTTTGCATCCCAGGATATGAGTTGGGTTTAGACGATTTGAGGTCAAATTTCGAGCCGATTTCGCCCCCCGAGCGTGCGGCCGAAAAAAATAAAAAAAACCCTTTGAGGAGCATATATATAATCTATCCAGAAAACAATGCGCATAGGGACTTAGAATATTTTCGCTCCCAAAACCATAGCAATGCGCATGGGGACTTGGAATATTTTCGCTCCCAAAACCAAAGCAATGCGCAAGTGAAAACTATTAATAACTGGTCGTTTGACAACTTTTAATGTATTGGACAAGTGAAAACTTGGTTAACTTTTGAAAACTTTAAATACAGTTTACAAGTAAAAACTTGTTAAACTGGTGAAAACTCTAAATGTTGTGGACATGTGAAAACTATTGATTAATGGTAACTTTAACTGTAGTAATCTTGTGAAAAACTGTGAAAAAAAACTGTAGTGAGACTGAAGAATTTACAATGGAGGAACTAGTAGCAACAATAAATAAGATGAAACCTGGAAAGGCCCCAGGGCCTGACAGTTTCACTCTTGTAATAATACAAAGGGCATTCCAAGTAATTCATACTGGATTACTTAAAATATATAATAAATGCTTGCAACATTCAGTCTTTTCCAATGAATGGAAGATAGGTAAAGTCATAACCATTTTAAAGAGTGAGGACAAAGATCCCACCAACCCTAGATCATTCAGACCCATATGTCTCCTACCCATCTTGGGCAAAATCCTAGAGGCATTGATACTACGCAAGCTTAACATTAAACTAGAACCCGCATTATCACCAAGACAATACGGCTTCAGACGTGGAAGATCCACTGAAGATGCCATAACTGAATTCAGAAACCACATATCAAGCTCACAAGCAAAATATGTTATAGCAATCTTCCTTGACATTGAAAAGGCTTTTGGCAACGTATGGTGGCCGAGCGTTATGCAAGGCCTCAGACGAATTGACTGTCCGACTAAACTGTACAAACTAATAAACAATTACTTACACGACCGCTCCGTGTTGATCAGGGATGGCTGCCAAGAGATCAGCAAGAAAATTAATAAAGGATGTCCCCAAGGTTCTGTCCTGGGTCGTGCTCTCTGGAATATAGTCTTCGACCCAAATTTGAGAGCGCTGGAAAATCTTAATTGCCAAGCTGTCGCTTATGCAGACGACGAAGTGGTTTTGATTGAAGGCAACTCTAAAAAGGAACTAGAGACAAGAGGTCAAATAGCCATTAACTCAATAACTGATTGGTGCAAAGAAAATAAACTGGCCCTTGCACCAAGCAAGTGTGTCCAGCTAATGGTCAAGGGCTTTCTTAATAAGAAAGCACCTCCCATTATAAAAATTAATAATAAGAGAATCAGAAGAGTTGAAAAATATCAATATCTTGGCGTTACATACGGCTCTGCCGGTGTATTTGGCATAACAGTAACACACCATGTCGAGGATATAGACCGGAGAACAAGGAAACTATTCCATAGCTTAGCTAGGCAAGCCAGAGACGAATGGGGACTAAGATACAAGACTTTAAACCTTATATACAAAGGACTTTATGTCCTAATTACCACCTACGCTACTGCTGGGTGGTACGACAAAATCTCAAAGACATCTAAGCGAACACTTGAATGGTCTCAAAGGCACGCCTTGATCAAAATCACGGGTGCTTACAGAAACACCTCAGCGCACTCCATGACGGTATTGACGGGAAACATTCCTATCAATCTTGAATGTGAGAAGCGCACAGCATACTACAACATCCGCAGACGACGAAACTTTACACTACAAGACATCACTTACGAATTTCATGACACTGACACGGAGACCGAACTAAACCAGGCACAACAAACATACAGAAAACAGGTTTACCTCACCCTGCTAGATCACTGGCAGGACTGTTGGAACACCTCAGAAAAAGGCAGAAGCACATACAAGTATATTCCTAACATTCGAACCAGATTAAGGTGTGTATGGCTCCATCCTAACCGTTGGACAATACAATTCCTTACTGGTCATGGCAACTTTAAAATAGTTAAAAGCAGGTTCAAAATAATAACTGAGGAAAAGGACACATGTACATGCGGTGAACGAGACTCACCAGAACACGTTCTAAAGTTCTGTCCAAAATACGACGCACTAAGACAAACACTACTAACAAGCATCAACACCACACACATTAACGAACAACACCTACTGAAAGACAGAAAAAACTTTATAGCATTTGAAACTTACGCGACAAACGTACTGAAAACCAAAGAGGCTTTAGAAGCCATAGAACAAGACTTATAACCATAGCACAGATTATATTTATTTCAAAACAAAACTCTATAGCCAATGATGTACGTAGCGATCTGCAATCCACCGAAAAGATAAGCAATATGAAAGGGAAATAAGACCAAAATCCACTGGTAAGCTAAAGCGAGGAACGGTGGGGCATCGTCTATAGCGCCGAGCGCAATAAACTGAGGCATTTTTTTTTTCTGTGCATGGAATAACTCTGCCAAATGCCGGTCCCAAGCCCGGAAGCGTATCTACCTGTTGGGTATGAAAGAGGAGGGTAGCGTCCCAAAAAACCAACTGGTGTCAACGTGAAGAAGCCAAAAGGTATAAATGGTAATGGATGTTCTACTTCTCAGCGATGGTGATGCACTGAGTAGCAAGTAATGGTTGTGTCTGGACGAGATGGCAGGAGTGCGAGGTGCAAAGATCGATGTCACCCAACCGGAGCGCGAGGGTACCCTTCAAAAGACAGGAGCTCTCCTTCGGATGGGGAGGGCAGCGTAAGCCTGTGCCGCGTAATAGTACCAGGGCCCGGGTCAGATTTACCACCTGTACTTGGCTGCCCTGTAGCAATACGTGTAAAGTATGTCTGTTGTCCTACCACGTCAGAATGGCTCCTGACTGGGGAGTGGATAGGAAGCGACAAGTTGCTGATGCTCTTAAGGCCACGGAGAACTGGAAGGGGGGCAACACGTGATCTGAACACTGAGTGCGACTGTCACTTGTCAAAGGGCACAACCAGAACAACAAAATATCACCAACAAAACTAAAAACTTATGACAATGTCTTCAATAAATAAAGGTGTCAAAGTTACGCAAAAACCGGGTTCCCCGACCCAAAATCCAAACAAAGAGAAGGAGAGAGAGCAGAAGAAGCTAGCCAGGGATAAGACCGATCTCAAAATCAAAGTAAGCAGACTGGAAACAACAACGACTTCAAAACCGCAAAAGACAACAACTACAGCAACAACTACAATACCGAAAAACAAACTCGTCAAGGGTAATAAAGCGCCTACGAAAGATGCAGAGGAGATGGAAGTTGAGCCCACTCCCTACAGAAGATAGCACAGGGACGATGATTCTCCTGAATCGTCTTCCATTATGAACAAGAAAAAACTGACTAAGAAACCAGAGATCATAGTACTTGATGAGGTGGAGAAACCCGCCTCAGAAGAGGAAAAGATCGCTTTTGATGAAATTCCGAGTGTGATTCAGAAACACATCTCGGTAATCAGGAAGGTGGTAAGAGAAGACGAGGGGGCTGACGCAAGTCTCGACGCTCTTGTCTCTTTTCTCTACCAATTCCATGGTAGAGTAAATCACCTTCAAGGGAGATTGGAGGAGAAGAGATTGGCGACCGCGACGTCTTTCTCTTACGCAGCAGCCGCTGCGGCAAGTCCTCCTCAAAAACAGAAACTGTCCGCACCTAAGCTTCTAAAACAAGCGGCCATCAGGCCACCACAGAACGTTGTCTTTGTTAAATCAAAGACAACAGACGATGACGTAGACGTAACAAAATCGAAACTTATGACGCACTTTAATCCCCAAAAGGAAAAAGTGCAGATTAAAAATATTCGAAAGACAAAAAATGGTCTCTTAATAGAAACCACTACACAAGAAGGACTGACAAAACTCGAACAGCACACAAAATTGAACGAGGTCTTTGACATTCAAAGACCCAAAAAGAGAAATCCTAGGATCATCATTTACGATGTACCCGAGGACTACTCTGAAACACAATTAACAGAAGCAGTACACAACCAAAACCTTACACACATAACAGACCTCAGCACAAACTTCATTGCCCGCTTTAAAACGGGGAAAAGAAATACAGATACAGTCAACTGGGTGGTTGAAGTTTCTCCGGAAATCCGAAACACTCTCTTGAAACTTGGTAGAATCTATGTAGGATGGCTTGCATGTAAAGTGCAAGATTTCATCCTTGTTACAAGATGTTTCAAGTGCCTGGGCTTCGGCCACATTTCCAAGCACTGCGATAAGGAGACACATTGCTCCTCCTGTGCTGAAAGTGGCCACAATCATAAAGATTGTCCAAATAAGGAGAAGCCAAAGGCATGCATCAATTGTAAAAGACGTAACATAGATCATAATCATGACTCGATGGACAAGAAATGCCAAACTTATAAAATAGCTTTGGAAAGAACGATAAACACTACAAATTATGGACCGTAAAACGGTCACACACAAAAGTATATCAAAAACTATTAAAGTGGTGCAGCTAAACTGCCGCAGGGCGGCTAGAGTTCTTCCAGAACTAAGGCAAATGACGGTGGAAAACGGCATAGATATTATGCTGTTGCAAGAACCTTACTCGAAGGAGAACAAACTGGTAGGATTGGGAATGGCTACAAGAATCGTTAAACACGACTCAGAGTTTCCATGGGCTGCAATTGCTGTCCTTAACCCGGAGCTACAAGTTCTAAAGCTAACTCACCTGTGTACCCCGCACTTTGCGATTGCACAGGTGAGCAATGGTTTCAGCAATTTTTACATTGCAAGTGCTTGCTTTCAACTAAGTCACGAAATAGAACCACACATCGAAAACCTTGAGCAAGTTATCATAAGCCTGGGCGGAAGGAATACAATTGTAGGCATAGACTCCAATGCTAAATCCCCTTTATGGGGAGCTAGGAAAAGAGATCAAAAGGGAAAATTACTAGAAGATTTTATTGCAGAATGGAGTCTCGTTGTGGTTAATAACCCTAACGACCTCCCTACTAGCAGTAGTGAAGTTGGCGAAGGACACGTAGATGTTACACTAGCAACTGCTAGTAATTTAAACAAGTGCTTCAACTGGAAGGTCAGGGATGGATGGACTTCCAGTGACCACAGAGCTATAACCTTTGAAATCAAAAATTTTAAAAAACAAAATACAACTGCTACAACATATGAAAATCGACTAAAATCA